>CM021102.1:380988081-381283964 GCA_007115665.2 Sequoiadendron giganteum
TAGGGTTTAAGGGTTGAGGGTTGAGGGTTGAGGGATTAAGAGGGTATAGGGATTGAGGGATTAGGGTTTAATGGTTGAGGATTGAGGGTTGAGGGATTAAGGTTTAAGGGTTGAGGGATTAGGGTTTAAGGGTTGAGTGATTAAGAGGGTATAGGAGATGAGGGATTAGGGTTTAAGGATCGAGGGATTAGGGTTTAAGGGTTCAAGATTGAGGGTTGAGGGATTAAGAGGGTATAGGGGTTCAGGGATTAGGGTTTGAGGGTTGAGGGATTAAGAGGGTATAGGGGTTGAGGGATTAGGGTTTAAGGGTTGAGGGTTGAGGGTTGAGGGATTAAGAGGGTATAGGGATTGAGGGATTAGGGTTTAAGGGTTGAAGGATTAGGGTTTGAGGGTTGAGGGATTAAGAGGGTATAGGGGTTGAGGGACTAGGGTTTAAGAGTTGATGGTTGAGGGTTGAGGGTTGATGGATTATGAGGGTATAGGGGTTGAGGGATTAGGGATTAGGGTTTAAGGGTTGAGAGATTAAGAGGGTATAGGAGTTGAGGGATTAGGGTTTAAGGGTTGAGGGTTCAGGGATTAATAGGGTTGAGGGATTATGAGGGTATAGGGATTGCGGGATTAGGGTTTAAGGGTTGAGAATTGAGGGTTGAGGGATTAGGAGGGTATAGGGGTTGAGGGATTAGGGTTTAAGGGTCGAGGGTTGAGGGATTAGGTTTTAAGGGTTGAAGGTTGAGGGTTGACAAATTAAGAGTGTGTAGGGGTTGAGGGATTAGGGTTTAAAGGTTGAGGGTTGAGAGTTGAGGGTTGATGGATTAAGAGGGTATAGGGGTTTAGGGATTAGGGTTTAATGGTTGAGGGTTGAGGGATTAAGAGGGTATGGGGATTGAGGGATTAGGTTTTAAGGGTTGACGATTGAGGGTTGAGGGATTAAGAGGGTATAGGGATTGAGGAATTAGGGTTTAAGGGTTGAGGATTGAGGGTTGAGGGATTAAGAGGGTATAGGGGTTGAGGGATTAAGCTTTAAGGGTTGAGGGATTAGGGTTTAAGGGTTGATTGATTAAGAGGGTATAGGAGTTGAGGGATTAGGGTTTAAGGATCAAGGGATTAGGGTTTAAGGGTTCAGGATTGAGGGTTCAGGGATTAAGAGGGTATTGGGGTTCAGGGATAAGGTTTTAAGGGTTGAGGGATTAGGGTTTAAGGGTTGAGGGATTAAGAGGGTATAGGGGTTGAGGGATTAGGGTTTAAGGGTTGATGGTTTAGGGTTGAGGGATCAAGAGGGTATAGGGGTTGAGGGATTAGGGTTTAAGGGTTGAGGGTTGAGGGATTAAGAGGGTATAGGGGTTTAGGGATTAGGGTTTAAGGGTTGAGGGATTAGGGTTTAAGGGTTGAGGGTTTAGGGTTTATGTCTTTATCTCCCACTCCCCACTTCTCCCCTTCTCCCACTCTCCCACACGCTCCCACTCTCTCCCACTCTCCCCCTCTCTCCCTCTCTCTCTATCTCCCACTCTCCACTTCTCCCCTTCTTCCACTCTCTCTCACTCTCCCCCACTCTCCCACTCTCTCCCACTCTCCCACTCTCTCCCATTCTCCCCCTCTATCCCTCTCTCTCTATCTCCCACTCTTCACTTCTCCCCTTCTCCCACTCTCAACTTATCCCCTTCTCCCACTCTCTCCCACTCTCCCCCTTTCTCCCTCCCTCTCTATCTCCCACTCTATCTCCCCTCAATCCCTCTCTCTTTCTCCCCCTTCTCCTCCTCTCTATCTTCCCTCTCCCCTCTCTCCCTCTCTGTGTCTCCACTCTCCCTTCCCCCTTCTTCCTCTCCTCTCCCCCCTCTCCCACTCTCTTCTCTCCCTCTTTCTCTATCTCCCACTCTCCACTTCTCCCCTTCTCCCACTCTCTCCCACTCTCCCCCTCTCTCCCTCCCTCTGTATCTCCCACTCTATCTCCCACTCTCTCCCTCTCTCCTTCTCCCACTCTCCCCTTCTCCATCCCTCTCTATCTTCCACTCTTCCCCTCTCTCCCTCCCACTCTCTCAAAAACCCCTATACTATCAAAAATACACTAAGAAAACTTAATTTCACATAACGCGCTCAAGTTATAACACATGCACGTTATAACGCGAGCGTGTTTTGTAGTTTACTAAAATTGTAAAAAAATCAATATACCCGTGATTTAAAGGCCCACAGTCTGCATATTCCCCTGGTTTTGCACGTGCTCCGACCAAAAATATATTTTTGATGATGTTGTGAAGTGTGCAAGCATATTTTTCACTTTCCATCACCTTTTCCATGATCTTTTTACCACCTTTGCATGAAATAGCAGAGTTTCGACATTGAAAGACATATAATATCAATTGAAGTTTGAATTCCATTGAAAACTGATATACAATTGAAGTGTGGAAGGGAACAAGCTTTTGAACAAGTCAAATTGTTGTGGAGTTTGAAGAAAGAAGAAGCTAAGGCTACATAATTGGGTTGAATTCCTCCATTTGAAAGTCTGGTTTTTAAGGTATGTGAAGTCTTTACAAATTTTATTTCATTCTATTATGGCTTGCTTTCATTTTTGTTTGTCATTATAACCTTAGGTTGTCAATGCACATTTTAAATTACCAAATTATATACACAATTATTTACACTTGCCAATTATAGAAATTCAGAACCATTCACCAAAATTCATCCTTTAAGACCATTCTCAGACCATTCCAAAACATCAAACATCTTCAAAATACCCTGCACAAGGTCAAAAGTTCATTACATAGACCATTCCTTCAACAATTGATGGGGAGTCTTATCTTTCAAGAGCAATCTTTCTCTTCCCAAGACCTATTCTTTGGTCTTCCTAGGGTATTCCTCTCTACCCTACTCAGGGATCCCTCCTAAACCCCTCTCACCTTATAAGACTCTCCACTAATTTCAAATTCTTCACCATTGCTCTCAATTCACCACTAAGCTTCCTTGGGCTCCACACTGACCCAAAGTATCCTAACCACTCGAGGAGCTACAAAGGGTATTCTCACTATCCCCTTGTTGATTTGACTCCTCACTGATCCATCTCATAGGATTCTTTCACCTTGTACCCATCGCTTTCTTGAAAAACCCAATTTTAGGCCTTGTAGCCTTTTGCCCAATTAAGCCTCCTAGAACCCGTTTTCTTGGCTTTTCTCAAAAACGGTCTTAACAACCCCAAAATATTTTTATAGATTCTTTCTATTGGTACAATAGGCTTCAATATTTACTAGGTTTTTAGTCCCTTTGGCATCCGTACATAGGACTGTCCTCATACCCCCTATTTTCGAGGGTTTCTAGGGTTCTGGCTCCTTTTTCCAACTTTGAGGGCTTCAATGACCTCCTCAACTCTCCTCCTTGCACACACATGTCTAGAATACGTGTTACCACACTCTCTTTCTCTTTATTGGCACAAATCAGTCCATTTAGCAACTTTCTTTACTGTTGTCCTCTCCAAGCCACTAGCCAAAATGCACTTGCACTCGCCTAGTTCTTGATGAATTCACCATCTCCCCTGCAAACCAAGATAGCACACACCATATGTAGACTTTAAAAACATTCCCCTACTTGATTCCAAGTTTCCATGGTAGCCTTGCCATGGGACTTCAAGTGGGGATCATTATTTCCAAAAACTCGCCTGAACCGGCTATGAGACCAAAAACTCTAAAAACTTGCAAAACAGAAAGCAATTGAACTAAATGGCTAATATAATGCTTCAAAAAATAATTAAGTGACACAATTGAAAGACTCAAAGCATTAGACAGGTCCTTTCAATCCATTCTTGACTGGATGAAGGCACAAAAACAGAAATTCAATGAAATTTGCACTCTTCCAACTCACAAATTCCCCTTCCAAAACTCAAAATCGTACAATAGCTTTCCCACATGCTCAATTAGGGTGTTTATGACCTTATATACCTTTCTCCCACATTCTATGACCCTTGGGTTGGGCTTAGAGCATCATTAATGCCCTTTTCCCACTTTTAGGACAAATTGCCAAGTCTACATGGACTAATTTGCCTAATTTCATCATTCAGGATTCTCCAAACTTCAAGGCTCTAGACTACCCTAATTTTTCCTTAACTCACACATCAAAAACACTATTGGGACTTTACATCATAGTCCTTATTCCCTTGGTGGTTGGCTAGAACCATCGACAATAAAAGACTACTTTTGTACAAGATGATTGTAAGTATTATTTAAATGAAGGCTTCAATGACATATTTTTCAATTATCTTGAATGGATACATTTTTTAGGAACTAATATTCATCTCATTACCATGGTATAGATAAAATTATCCACCATGCCAAAGAAAAAGACAAAGAGGAAACTAATAGACGAAGAGAACGAAACCTTGAAAGAAAAGGAGAGAGTTCAAGTGGCGGCATATCGTGAAAAGAAGAAATTGGAAACGATTGATGAAAATAACCCGATTGTAGAGGAACCTCGACTGTCAAAAAGAGAATGGGAATTGGCAGCACAAAAGGCATGAATGCGAAAGCATCGTCATAAGACAGATTTAGATACCATAGTTGGAGACACACCCTCTACAACAAGTGAATATGAAGGGACACCATTAAGCACAAGCGAATATGGAGGGACACCATCTAGCACAAGTGAATATGGATGGACACCATCTACTACAAGTGAATATGGAGGGACACCATTTACCGCAAGTGAATATTGTTGGACACCATCCAACACATATCAAGTTGAGAGTACATCATCACTCGAAATTGATGAAGAAGGTATGCCATCATTCCTGTGTGAACCTCAAGGTATGTCTTCTTCTCCACCCTTGATCGAAGGTATGCAATCTAGCCCACCTCAATTAAATATTGATGAAATTCCTAATGTTGAGATGTATGTACCTAGGAGAACACCACCAAGAATTTTGCATAGAAAACCAAAGTATTTGATTAATATTGATGATGAGATTTTGCAGAACATGGAAGGTAAGATTTCAACACACACTTGTAGAAGATATGTTGATAAGATTTGGGAACGATTCTTTGAAAGGCTAAATGAGACTGCAAGATGTCAACTATTTGTTGAAATGATGCGGGGTGTAAAGTATAGGAACATCATGAAGACTCTTGGGGTGAGAACATCGAATGCATCGAGTGAAGACACTATTGTGAAGAATCTAATGGATGCTTATGAGAGTGTGGGTAAGACCTCACGCTCAAAGGATAGTAATGTCACCCGACGTGTCATTACATCGACTTTGGTAAGTTGTCAAACAAAGAGAGCTCGCCTAATTAGAAAGACTAGTGAAAAAATAGGAATTAGTAGAAAAACTTTATCAAGAGCCATTCAAAGGCGGCAAAGAATTGAGGGCAATGATACAAATGAATTATGGGCATTCTCGGGGAGACTATCACGAAAAGATAAAGAAGTTGTCGAAGCCTTGAGAACACTAATTGAAAGTATTGGAAGAATAACACAAGGCCATCTCCAAATCAAAGGGATGTGGTAAGAAGGAGAATCGGTAGTCGGAATCGTGAGCCACATCCAAAGCATTTTTTGGATATGACTCAAACCCAATTTTTTCAGAAATTTGAAAATGATTATCCTCAAATTAGTATTTCTCAAAGATATTTTGAACTGCTTAAACCTTTTTATGTCAAGATAAATCACACATGCACTACTTGTTGTTGTAGACTACATATTGAATTTTCTAACCAGTACAATGTTTATTATTCTATATGTTTAGATTTGCATACTAACGATGTTTTTCAGGATTGTGGCATAGAAGCCCCACCAAAATCTTCAAGAGAGTTCTTATCAAAAAAATTATGTCAAATAGAGGATGGCCAAATATTCTATAGGACAACATGCTTGGATGGTTCATGCGCGCGTTGCGGTGGCTTCCAGCGTATGCCAGTATGTCAACATATGGAAAGCACAGATGAGGTGGGACAAAAACTAGTAGAGTTTGAGAAGTATAAAACAGTGGCATATGCTACAAAAGATAGGTCTCAAGCAAAAAGGTGTGATTTGGTTATTGATAAGATTCTGGTGTACAAATTTATGACCATATTTTGTGACAGTATACTATCTGAGTATGCAATGCATACCCATAGAGCCCGATGGTTGGACATGCAGTTCAAGCTATGCAAGGACACCTTTCCAGTTGGAAGCATAGTATCTATGGTTGACTTTGCAGAGAACTACACTCTACAACCACAACATGAGGTGCAATCACAATATTACAACTCTACACAAGTTTCGATATTTGTGCACATAGAATTCATTCATGCATCTGATAGTATAGATGAGCAAAGGAAGGTATTGAGGGAGTACCACTTTAACATTAGTGATGATCGCACACATTCTCCATAGTTCGTGCAAGGTTGCTTCCAGATGTTCTGCAGTGGTTTGGCTCAGAGGGGCATAGAATATGATCAACATATAATATGGTATGATAACTATGCAACACATTTCAGGAACTCGCGCATGTTCTACTGGTTGTGCAGGATGCATGTCATTATAGGTGTTCAACATATGTGGAAATTTTGTGAGGTTGGACATGGAAAGGGGGAGCATGATGGTGCAGGAGCATGCATGAAAAGAGCATTAACTCAAGAAGAGTTAAAGTATAAAAATAGTTCAAAGCTGATAGAAGCAAAATCAATCGTCGAGTGGTGTAATGCTTTGATGGGTCCAAGTAATGAAGGTATGTCTTCAGTTCATAGATTTTTTTGGTTGATGGATGATACTAATATTGCACCATATGAAGACTGTTGTACACTAATAGGATTGAGTGAGGTACACTCTCTCCTTAGCTCAAATACAAGTTCATGGAGTATTGATATACGAAAGATGGCATGCTTTTGTTCTTCATGTACAATGCAAGACTGGAATGATTGTGAGTCAGGGGAGTGGGTTGACATATGGTTCACAAGTTATCTTAGCCCACTTCACACGTATCACCCTCTAACGGCATTGGAACTGACATAGACAGAATCATCGGTCGATTTTGACCACATATCAGATCTAGTTCAATGAGGTGATATATCTACTTTCTTAGTTGTTGAAATTCCATACCGTTAGATCTTACTTTGTATTGTATTCATAATGTTGACAAATTTCAAGAGATTTTTTGCACATATCAATGCAAGGCATGTTTATCCAGTTATTGCAGATGAAGACAATGAAGAGGGAACAAACTATTACTTGTGTCATTGTGTTGAGACCAAAAAGAAATTGGAGGCCCCAGTTATAGATGGAGAAAACATCGAATACCCTACAGGCTCAGTTGTGGTTACTCGAACATGGCTTAGAAGGTACCCACATTCAAGTGTTAAACATTTGCTATTTCAGGACTTTGACATGCATCGTAAGATTCTTCATTACTCGAACCTTGTTGTGGCATCCAATGTTCATTTGACCAAATATGGGGGTAGACCTTTGAACAAGACATTATGGAAGGTCTATGAGTCTGACCATGAGGCAAAACTTGACACAGTAAAGAGTAGAGCAGACCCGAATGGTTCGTTGGATTAATTTGTAAGTATATGCACATTGGTTCTTATTAATTTATACTTGTATGCACATTAATTTATTTGATGCCAATGCTATCATCTTCTTTTACAGTGATTGGTGTCCCCTTGCAAAAAATGTTGATATATGAGCCATCAAAGAGAATGTCAACCAGAAAAGCAATGCAACATCCTTATTTTGATGCCTGCATGCAACATCTGTAAGTGCCTTCCATCTATTTTTATTTCATTTCCATTTTGGATGCTCTTTCTTTTTCTCTTTTACTTTGCGTATTTGTAAGTAAACTACTAAGGGTTGATTGATCTTTCATTGCAGAAAATGCTGATTTAAGAGCCATTATCAAAAATCTCAGCCAAAAAAGCAATGCAACATACTTATTTTGATGATTTTGACAAATCTCAATTTTGATTTCAATCCATTATAAGAGATCATGTGAAGCTTAGCAAGGGAATCTCAAGTTACTCATTTGAAGTTAACCTCATGATGAGCACCTATGATGTAGACATTTAAAAAGAATCTTGAATGTATGAGTGACATTGTAAAAGATCTGAGAGAACGAAGTGCCAGAGGCATTGTAATAAGATTTAATTACATAATGAGATATACTCAAATATTGTAAGGTTGAAGTTCATGTTTGGTGTAGTAGCACCTTGTTCTGTAAATGTCTTGAGTAGGAAAATTTGCAAACTTTGAATTTTGAAATGTAAACAATATGAAAAAGGTCATATAAAGGTCATGTAAACAATTTGTACACATTTTTTTGCAACTCGTGTGAGCAAGTGGACTATTCCAACACATCCTAATTGGTATGTTTACAGTAGGCATGGTCCTCTTTCACACCAAAACACATGGAATCGCTCCGAGCTATGTTCCACCAGATCGATCCCTTAAGGGTCCAAAGTGCAAAATAGCTACAAACTTCAGCATGCTATTACTTGGATACTGTGACACTTAGAATCTTCTCATCTGATCCTACAAAAAGGTGTTGGACCCCTCTAGAAAAACCTCTCTCGATTTTGGCTATCTTGGAGTGGTTTTCTCGTGGCAGCAGATTTTCACTTGATGGAAAACCTGTCAAATTCAAGTTGTGTAAAGTTGCAAAGTGGTGCAACATTCACTCTGCAACTCGTGTGAGCAAGCAGACTATTCCAACACATCTGAATAGGTATATTTATGGTAGGCATGGTTCTCTTTCACACCGAAACACGTGGAATCGCTTCGAGCTATGTTCCACCAGATCGATCCCTTAAGGGTCCAAAGTGCAAAATAGCTGCAAACTTCAGCATGCTATTACTTGGATACCATGATGCTTAGAAACTTCTCATCTAATCCTACAGAAAGGCATTGGACCCCTCTAGAAAAACCTCTCTCGATTTTGGCTATTTTGGAGTGGTTTTCTTGTGGTGGTTGATTTTCACTTGATTGAAAACGTGTCAAATTCAAGCTGTGCAAAGTTGCAAAGTGGTGCAACTTTCGCTTTGTAATTTGTGTGAGCAAGCAAACTATTTCAGCATGTCTGAATAGGTATTTTTATGGTAGGCATAGTCCTCTTTCACACCGAAACACGTGGAATCGCTCCGAGCTATGTTCCACCGGATCAATCCCTTAAGGGTCCAAAGTGCAAAATAGCTGCAAACTTTAGCATGCTATTACTTGGATACCATGATGCTTAGAAACTTCTCATCTGATCCTATAGAAATGCGTTGGACCCCTCTAGAAAAACCTCTCTCGATTTTGGCTATCTTGGAGTGGTTTTCTCATGGCGGCAGATTTTCACTTCATGGAAACCGTGTCAAATTCAAGTTGTGCAAAGTTGCAAAGTGGTGCAACTTTCACTCTATAACTTGTGTGAGAAAGTGAACTATTCCAACACATCTGAATAGGTATTTTTATGGTAGGCATGGTCCTCTTTCACACCGAAACACGTGGAATTGCTCTGAGCTATGTTCCACCGAATCGATCCCTTAAGGGTCCAAAGTGCAAAATAGCTGCAAACTTCAGCATGCTATTACTTGGATACCATGATGTTTAGAAACTTCTCATCTAATCCCACAGAAACGCATTGGACCCCTCTAGAAAAACCTCTCTCAATTTTGGCTATCTTGGAGTGGTTTTCTCATGGCGGCGGATTTTCACTTGATGGAAAACATGTCAAATTCAAGTTGTGCAAAGTTGCAAAGTGGTGCAACTTTCGTTCCTCAACTCATGTGAGCAACCAGACTGTTCCAATACATCTAAATAGGTATTTTTATGATAGGCATGGTCCTCTTTCGCACCAAAACACGTGGAATCGCTCCGAGCTATGTTCCACCAGATCGATCCCTTAAGGGTCCAAAGTGCAAAATAGCTGCAAACTTTAGCATGCTATTACTTGGATACTGTGATGCTTAGAAACTTCTCATCTAATCCTATATGATTGCATTGAGCCTATCTACAAAAACCTCTCTCAGTTTTGGGTATCTCGTAGTGGTTTTCCAGTGGTGGTGGATTTTCACTTGATGGAAAAAGCATCAAATGCAAGCAGTCCAAAGTTGTAGAGTGGTGCAACTTTTGTTCCGTAACTTGTGTGATCAAGCGGACTATTCCAAAACATCCAAATAGGTATGTTTACGCTAGACATGGTCCTCTTTTACATCGAAATATGTGGAATCGCTCCGAGCTATGTTCCACCGGATCGATCCCTTAGGTTGGAGGAGTCTTAAGTTGCAAATTTGTAAGTTGTTTAAAGAAACAAATTTGAAATGATATTGAATGGCCCACTTAGCAATCATTGCATCTAAGTGATGCTCATAGAGGTGAGGCACTAGGCCTTCCCGGGAGGTCACCCATTCCAGTATACTCCAGCTCAAGCGCTTAACCATGAAGTTTTTTCCCCAAGAAGGATAGTGGAAAAGGCAGAATCCAGTGTACTTTTGATGAGTGGAAAGGAATTCCTAAGAGACATGAAGGAGGAAGAAGGAGTTGTCTATGCAATCATGTTGAAGCCAAAGGAGGAGGAGTCACCTAGTTGGCTACCTATGACAGCAGAGGTGAAGCAATTGTTGGATCAGTTCAAGGATATCATTTGTGAAGGCACACCAGCTACACTACCACCTAAGAGGGCAATCAGTCATCAAATTGACTTTGTACCAAGAGCAACATTGCCTAACAAGGCTGCATACAAAATGACACTGGAGTAGAACAAGGAGATAGCAAGGCAAGTTCAAGAACTTTTGGACCAAGGGTTGATCAGGAAAAGCATAAGCCCATGTGTTGTTCCAGTGGTGTTGGCACCTAAGAAGGGAGATAAGTGGAGAATGTGTATTGATTCTAGGGCCATAAATAGGATAACCATTAGATATAGGTTTCCTATTCCTAGGATAGAAGACTTAATGGATTGTTTAGGGGGGTGCTAGGTACTACTCCAAGATTGATTTGAAAAGTGGCTACTATTAGATTAGGATGAAAGAGGGAATAAGGACTATGATATAAAGTCCCAAGAGTGTTTTTGATGAGTGAATTGGAAATAGGTTTGTTAGGGGCTTGCGGTTTGGGTAAGTCTTGGACACTGTGAGCATTTTGAGCAATGTTGCCTTGGCTATTTGTCCTAAAAGTTGGAAAATGACATTAATGATGCTCTAAGCCCGACCGAAGGGTCCTAGAATGTGGGAGAAAGGTATATAAGGTCAGAAAAACCCTAATACCTGGGTTGGAGGATTGTTTTCATGAATTGAGACTTGGAGAGTACATTTTTGTGATTGGAAGAGAGCAAGTTTTCATTGAATTTCTGTGTTTGAGCCTTCATCCAGTCAAGAATGGATTGAAAGGACTTATCTAATGCTTTGAGTCTTCCATTTGTGTCACTTACTTACCTTGTGTAGCATTAGATTAGTCATCTAGACCGACTGGTTATCTTTTTGCAAGTTTTTGGTTTTCTTGGTCTCATTGCCGGTTCAGGCCAGTTTTGTGAATAATGAGTCCCACTTGACTTCCCATGGCTTTCCTCTCATGGCCACTTGGAATCAAGTTGGGGACTATGTAAATAGTGTACATATAGGTTTTGGGGTCTTGTTTTGCAGGGAAGGTGATGAAATCATCAAGCACTAGGCGAGTGCAAGTGCATTCTGGCTAGTAGCTTGGAGAGGACAGCAGCAAGGAGAGTTGCTAAATGGATTGGTTTGTGCCAATAAAGAGTATGGGAGTGTAGGCACATGTATCTCAGTCATGTGTGTGCTAGGAGGAGAGCTGAGGAGGTCGTTGAAGCCCTCAAAGAAGGAAAAAGAGCCAAAAACCATAGGAACCCTTGAAAATAGGGGGTTTGAGGACAATCATATGTACGAAAACTTGTAGGACCTAAGGCCTGGTAAATATTGGAGCCTTGATGATCAAAAGAAAGAATTTACAAAAAAAATTGGGGGTTGTTAAGACTGGTTGTGAGAAAAGTCAAGAAAACGGATTCTAGGAGGCCAAATTGGGGCAAAAGGCTACAAGGCCTAAAATTGAGTTTTTCAAGAAAGCGATGGGTAAAAGGTGAAAGAATCCAATAAGATGGATCAATGAGGAGATAAATCAACAAAGGGACAACTAGGATACTGGTGCGGGGACACCTCGACTCTTGAAATTTATGACAAGCTTCATAATTTTGTAATGTTTTAGTCATTTAGAATTTCCTAGGACCATGTTAAGAAATGGTTAAGTGTTTAAAATTGCAATGATATATTCATCAAAAGGATTAAATGAAAGTTGTAACTGAATGGGAATATCGGGTAGATGAACAATTTGTCTAACTACCCTAGAATCTCTATAAAGAGACAACATGTAACCGAATACTGGGAGATAGAGGAAATAGAGAGTGCAACTACGGGAAAACTGTTGAAGTAGAATTTTGCATGTAGTAGCAGTATTATGGGAAACTTAGCTATTGGGGGACATGGTGCACTAGCTAAGTGACCTCCGGGATTTTATCGAAGCCGGCTCTTCACTTAGTGGTTTGAGGAAAAAGATAAGGAGAATAACATGAATGTAAAGCTTACACTACAGACGATGCGCCAAAGTCTTAGACGAGTTTTACCAGAGCACAATGCATAATGCAAAGGCCCGAACCATAAATTGCTATTAATTAAGATAAATTTTCTCAAAAGCACTTGTCATTCAACACCATCCTTCTATATGTATAATGTAATTGAACATAACTTTGCTTTAACACAGAAGAGTCGAAGAAACATGATCTATATTTATATTAGCTACGAAAGGTTACAAAAACTAAAGAACAGGCATTCATACAAAAATAACGACAATAGCACAGGTCAATAGTACCAGCGAATAATTGAAAACAGAAAGGCCGAGTCTCTTTGGCACAGTCCAAAGTCTTTGAATTGAAAGTAACTATTACACAAGGCTTAATCCTCAGTGCTTAAGAGATTTCTTAAACTTCATCAACAACCTAATAAAAGAAAAACCAGGCCCCATATATAGGCCATCCCACCACCTGAAAAATGCATCATGGAAGAGCAGACCACGCGTGACGATCCTCGGTTCAAATGATCTGAGCCGCCATAGCAAACATCTATCGATCAGCAACATGCCAATGAGGCCACGATCCGAAATGGAAAATCATGTAGCAATAGGAGAAGACACGCGGCAGCGGGAAGCACAAAAGATCCGTTCGCATTTCCAAGGTAATCGGTGCATGAAAAAAAATGCCACGTGTTATCTAGACGAAGCTCGGCAGAAAGTAGCAAGAATGCCCAATAGAAAGCCATGAGAGGGAGCCACGTGGAGAGCTCCGAACAAAAATGAAGAACGAGGTGGAAAGCAAAGGACGAGGTGGGTCCGACTCAGAAGAGCAGTCAGCACAAGCCACGCGGCACGCAAACGGAGACTATCAAAAAGCCAAACAAAGCCAAAGCAAAAAGCTTCATGAGGCAGCCACGTGGAGAGCTCCGAAGATAGTGAGCATACAAAAATATGGCGTAGCCGCAAAGGAAAAGAAAATGGCCAAGGCATGGGCAATTTTTTATTGAACAGTCTGGCAACTCATAGGGGCTTTTCGCTTTGCGGAAAGGAGAACCCCAAAAACCTTTGGCTCGACAACACAATGCTCACAACTTTGAGAGGGTGGCCTACAGATTGCTCCATATTTCCTCTGATGGTGCGGAGAGAGTTTCCAGGTGCTCATGAGCCAGTCGGAGATCGATGATTGCTTTGAAGGGAAATCCGCCTGATACTTTTGTCTCCAATTCCAATTGGAAGAAAAGTTGTGCCAGTTGATGTATGATTGCCTTGATCTCTTCAATAGTCGGAGATTGATCAAAGGTCTAGAAGACAGAAAGGTCCTGCTTCTTCTCTTCGATCATTTCAATAATATGCTCCACTCTTGCTATTGCTTAATCTATAATGAAAGGCGAGGGGAGGTCTCTTTGAGTCAAATGGGAAAACTTTGCCCGCATGTCGCTTGTGACCTGGTTCAACTGAGCTCTGTAATCTACCACCTGTTGAATGGCCTCATGCATCGAAATGAGGCTACTTGTGCCCAAAGCTATTGTCGTTCGGTCATTGATGTCCACGCTACTCAATGCTTCATCTGAAGCGGTGTATAACTTACCCAATAATATCCTAGCCTCGGGAACCTAATCAAAGGTTAACTCCTGAACATGTTGTATCGATTCAGTCACCATTCCGCAGAGGCTAGTCGCTTGCGCCATAAAATTTAAAGTGGGTCGCAGGGTAAGGCACAAAGCTTTTACCTTATCCCAGTATGATGCGTGCAGCCCCTTGGCAATTTCCAAGGAACTCATCCGAGGTGCAATGGGTTGGGTTCTTAGGGTAGCCAACTCTGCTTCTTTGTTGCTTAAACCTACCACTGCTTCCGCCAAGCTTTTATCCAATGCAAACATCTGCTCCTTTAGGGCAAGAACTTCCTTTTCCCTCTCTGCCAAGGCCGATTCGGCCTGCTTAGCCTTTTGAACCTCCAACTCCAGGTTGGCGTTCACTTCAGTAATCTCAGTAGTTGTATTCTACCGGAGCTCCCTCATGCCTTCAATTAGCAGGTCAGACTCAGTGCAGAGCTCTTTTTCCTTTCCCTGGAAATTTTCTTCACTTGCTCGGAGTAGTTCAACTTGCTTCTCAAGAGCTGGAATAACCTCTTTGCCCAAATTTTGTAACTCTTTGATTTTATTTTCGAAGATACCCCTCTCTTTCTCCAGCCGACCTATTTTGTTCTCTTGGGCTTTGAATTTGTTCACCCAGATGTCAACCTTCTTTTTCAACTCTGCAATTTGATCATCTTTCTTCCTGTCCTACCGGCTAAGCTTGAGGAAATCAGTAGCCACTATCTTTTGAGTCTCCTCCATGAGTTCAACTTTATCTTGCGGTTGAGCCTACCACAAGTCTAACCCTACATCATTCACAGAATAGTCATTAGGTTGCATCTCGCTTACTGCCCTGATCACATTAGGGGTGATCTTCGCAAACATCAAGGAGTTCTGGGCTTCATTGAAAACAGTTTGCAAGTGGGGCTCCGCCTGCTTGGTTGCGTCCTTCGCTCTTCGCTTGCTGATCCAGTTGGCCCGGGCACTTTTATTTGCATCGACCTACGAGAAATATTCCTAGGTTGAGATACCCAGCCCACCAGCAAAAGGGTACTCCTGAGGGACAACCAGAGGGAAAGATAGTGTAGCTGATGTATTAGAGGTCTTGCTAGGTCGCATTATAATAGCCGGGGAGAAAGGCGGGATAAATTGGCCACTCGGAGGGGATGAAAATGAAGTGACGGAGTAGGGAAAAACTGGAGATGCACCAACCATAGGGCTGGGCCTTGGGGATAAAAATTGTTGACCCACAAGCCCGATACTGACACCGAATTGCATTCTAGATACAGTAGTAAAAGTGGAGGACACAGGAGGAAAAATGGGAAGAGCAAGACCGGAATGATCGGCAAACCCAGGAGCTAAGAAGACTAGCGCGGATGAGGCAGCAGGGGCAAACTGCAGTGGGACCAAAGGCATAGAGGAGAGAGAAGAGGGAGGAAAGCTTACCTAATGTTCCAGTGGAGCCGCAGATGTCTCGACCGCTTCCGTTGCTGGTTGCTCTTCCTCCACACCGATCTTTTTGGTACATTTTCGCTTCTCCCTCGGGATATCATCGAGGTCAAGAATGACCCGTCTTTTACTACTGGTGGTCCTTGTCCGCTTTCATTTTGGCTTACAAGAGGTGGCTAGCATGGGTGTCGGCACGCACAGCTTTTCCTCCTGTACAGGCTGCTTACCAGTGTTTCCTTCAATTACTAGATTCTTGGTGACGGCGGGGGGAATCTTAGTTACTTTCTCCTCAGATTCTATAGTAGCCTCCTCTTCTCTATATTGTTGCACGGATGTTGAACGGTTCAGAGAATACTCAATATCCAGATGCTCATTTTCTCAGATATCATCAAACTTCTCATCGAGGGTGACTTCATTGTATAACTTGTCAGATGCCAGAATCTCCTGCCGGTATATCGAGAAAGCTTGCATCTTGTCAGATTTCCAATTGAGCTTCTTCAATTGGGTGACCAAAGGGGGGCTGATTGCAAGCTTTGGGTTGACCGTCCCTATGATGTGATAAAAATTCAGCCAGGGTGATCGACCATCTACTGTAGGAAAATATTCAAGACCTACATATCTACTTAGGTTTCCCTCCGGAGGTCCTAGAATGGCCGAGGTGAGTGCATGATCCTGATGCCAATGTCCAACAAATTATTGTCGAGGTTGTAATTCCAGGAATCATTTATCAGTACCAGACCGAGACGACCCAATTTTAAAAGTAGTCACTGAGGTATCAAGCTACGGGGTCCTCTTCTTTGCCAGTGACACTGAACCAAACATGATTGACAATAGTAAATAGGAGGTCTGGTGTTTTCCTCCCCAATAATCATCATCAAGGGTGCATAGATGTCTCATTGCCTCCAGGGCCAGCACTCTGTCAGAGAGGAAACGGGGAAGCCGAAAAGGCCCCCAGACGAAATCCGGCAAAAGAAGCATAATGAAATCCATGCCGAAGAACCAGTCACAGGGTGGTACTAACTTCCCAAGCTAGGACCTCTGGCGGGGTGAAATGCATTCGGTCATATTTATACCAGCTTTACCCAAAGCCCTCATAGTCGGGGCTATGAACATATCTGAGAACACGTAATAATCAAAGGTTTTTGACATGACAGGAGTCCATGTCGAAACCGGCTTCCTCAAGCCATTCTCATCAAAAACAAACAAGGGTAAAGACATTGAAAAGTAATCCAGATTTTGCTGTAAAGTTAAATAGGCTAGGAAAGACGAAAACCTAAATCTAGAGCCGACCCAAATTCTTTTAACTGTAGTCGAATGCCATCGCTAATAATCTTTGCAAAATCAAAAAGTGAGCCCTCGCGATTTTTCCTTAACATAAAGTAGAGGGACATTTGAAACTGATGGGCCTTTGCGTCAGAGTCCAAACCACACACCATTGCCAGCATAGAAATGATATATTGTACCGTACCTCTCAGAGCTTTCAAACTGAAAGGGAATTTAGGCAGGGCTGAACTACTCGGATGTTGAAGCTCGGAGCGATAAAATTGTGGCCCAAATTGGAACTCTCTCCACTTTTGCTACATTCTTTCCATGTCGAAATCTTTAACCTCCTTACCTAAAGGAAACAAGATGCATAGCATATCCTGAATAGCCACGGGACTAATGACTACCTGAAAATCCTTGTCGTTGATAACCCCAGTGCTTGAGTCAAACTATGTCGCGCATGCTGCTACAATCTTTGGGCAAGGGTGCACCAAAGGAACCATGTATTGTGCAAGCCCACAGTACCATAACCATTTGGAAAATTGGTCCATTCTGTTCTTCATCCTTTCACATGCAGCTTCCCGAAGGCTCTTAGGATTGCTCGACATTTTGAGGTCAAAGGCATTGTCCCAATCCTCCAAAACCACTACCTGGTCCCTATGAGGAACTGTGCTCAACAACCTCTAGTTTACTGGGTGAGTGAAAAGCCAGTTAGGCTTTGTAGGTATGCCTATAGTGGCATAAGACTCTCCATCATAAAGTTGCACACAAGGCGCATTCTTCATCTACTTGCTTAGAGCTACTTGAGCTGAAGTCTGTGCAGGGTTTTCTGCAATTTCGACCATTTTGTTTCCACAAGGGTCTCTGTGCAAATCTTTTGGCAAATGACTTAGCTTCTTTTCAAACCTCTCTCTTCTTGTGAATGCCTTAATTGCTTAATTCTTTGGCAACTTTTGCAATAAATGTGTTTCCCTGCATGCCATAACTTGCCTTTTCAGCTTTCTCAGGAACGGCGGCCGAAAAAGGTACATACCAGCCGTTTATGCCAAGTTGTTACTATGCATTATTAGTTTTACTCATGCGAAAAGATCGCCAACCAGTCGAACTACCTAAAAATTAAAAGGCAATCTTTCGCGTGTGACAAAAATGGATCCTTGTCTTGGAAAACGAACCCAAGCAAACCTCGTGATCATTTCTCTGTAGGCTATTTGTATTGATTGACATTAATGCTCGTACATGGCGCATTGCCCAACCGAGTCTTTCTCAATAACTTCATCTGATTCGGATGAGACGGCGACACTTTTTATTACTAACAATTGGCTGATCTATTTATGATGTGGCAGCTTGGCAGAGCAAGTTGCAAGCTGATCTTGCACCTCTCTGTCAGTTCGCACGCTGCGACACGAGAAACCAAGGCGAACTGACCCACTCCGCGAAATTGTTAATCATGATTTCTTCAGCAAGCACAACTTAGCCAGCCTATAAATTAGCCCCTTGTGTAACATTGTGAATCACAATATCGACTGGCCTTTCAATTTAGCAATCTTTTGCTAGATAGTATTTTTAATCTCTTAGCCTAGAAAATAGAAATCATGGAAACACTAGTGAGGCTCACTTGCAGAAAGACCCAGGCAGCATTCCTTGGCGAGATTACTTGCAGACACTTGAAGTGTATGACAGGTGCCAAAAACCTGTTGTACATGAAAGCCATCAAATGGGTCCTCGGGAAAGACTGCATGCGTTACGAAGAGCAATATCAGGTGAACACTAGCGTCTGCTCTCACTTTGTCACCTCGCTGCTAGACATCAGCGTCAGCAAATGCAAAATTATAAAACTGACAAAGCTGGTGTTCCCTACACGCTACCTCAGAGGTTTGGAGCAAATTGTACGTGCAGCCCAATTGGGTCGAGGCATTCTTTCGGTCTGAAACATTCGCCTGCAGCAGCTGCATGGAGGCATCATCCCAACTAGGCCCTTTCTATTTGGCTTCGAGCTGGAAACCCATGAAGAGCACCGTGCCAAAGTCCGCAAAGGCTGCCATTTCCTAATGCACATTCATTATCTTGAGCCATTTTCCAATTTTCAATGGTACAAAAACTTTGAGAGAATGGTATTTCTAGAGCCCGAGCTGCCTGCTGCTATGATCGCCGGTCCTTCTCACTAGTGTTCTATAGAAAAAATATTTTACCAATTTTGCTTCTTTCTGCTTACAAGTCTCATGCCTTAGCGGGCATATGTAAATGTTAACACAAGGCCTTCCGGCCCCACTATATTGTAAATTTTTGACCTTAATGAATATAATCCACTATGCTTCTTTTGTCAACACATGGTTCATTTATAACTTTCTTTCAATTGCTTACACCATTGCTACATTATTTCAATCCTGTGCCGAGAAGACCCAAAACCTAAAGCGACAAAGAGTAATTACATATATACAAATGTACAAAATTAACCCATATACAGAATTAATAGAACCTTTTAAGATGTATTCCATTAACTGGAATACTTAGAGCATTGCCTTCCATATCTTCTAACTCAAAAGAGTTAAACTGTTTGCACTGGTAGATCTTGAATGGCCCTTCCCAGAGGCCGCCAAATTTGCTATGCTGTCCGAGTTTTGTCCCGCGTTCATTGAATTTGAGAACCAAATCCCCGCGTTGTAGTCCTTGATCCGAAGCCCTTTTGTCGAATTATTTCTTCACTACCTATTGGCGACTATTCATTGCTTCCAGGGCATGTTCTCTTTTCTCCTACACCTCAAGCAACTCAGAAAACCTTACTTCCATCGCTCCATTTTGTTCAACTTCTAGAGACTTGAGCAATTGTAGGGTGGGAATTTATGTGGCAATAGGCAGCAATGCCTCCTTTTCATACACCATCTCGTAAGGAGATGTTATTAATACCTGCTTGGGCGTAATTCGATCTGCCCAGAGTGTTGTCCGGAGGTTCCTATGCCATTCCTTTTGATGTTCTGAGCCTATCTGTTTGATCAACAAGATGAGGTTCTTATTAGTGGACTCCGTGAGACCATTTCCCTAGGGATAATAGTTAGAGGAGGTCTTCAAGAACACCCCGTATTTTAGAGTGAACTGACTCATTTTTGAGCCGAGAAAAGCTTTGGCATTATCAGAGATAATTGTCTTAGGTGGGCCAAATCTGGCTACCAGTTCTTCTAGGAAATTAACAATCTCTGATTCAGTTTCATTTTTTAACAGCACTGTTTTTTTCCACCTGGTAAAATAGTCAATTGCTATTAATATCCATTTATGTCCTACTGAGGAAATAGGGTTGATCATCCCGATGAAGTCTAAACCCCATTGAGCAAAAGGTTCCTTTATCACTATGGGCCTTAAAGGCATATCAGCATTCCTTCTCCTTCCAACATAGAACTGACATTCTTTGCAAGACCTAATTAAGGAAAATGCATCATTAAAAATGGTTGGCCAATAATAACCAGCACATATGATTTTAATTGCCGTGGTTCTTGCAGAAAAATGTCCTCTGGCAAGGCTGTTATGATATTGATCTAATATCCTCCGGGTCTGCTCCTCGTTGACACATCTCAGTAGGATGCCATTGAAATTTTTTTTAAATAGGACACCCTCCAAAAGGACAAAATTGTCATTCTGTAGGCGATAGAAACACCTTTTAAAAGATGGGAGGTCCATTGGATACTTTCCTATCTACATTAAAAATTTATCCTATCATCAGGCCAGTTACTCTGGAGATTCTCTTCGTTTATTAACACAGGTTCCAGAACGTCACATTCTACCAATGTTTCACTGTTTTCGGTGATATACTCACACAGTCCTTTCCCCTTGACGATCTTGATAGGTCTGACCTCAATGTCGTATTCTAGGATCTTGGTGATCCAATTAGCTCTCTTTTCTGTGATTTCCCCTTCCATGATATATTCTCGTACACTTGGATGCGAAACACATACAATCACCTTATTATATGATATCAGATGTTGAAACTTCTTAAGCCCTTTAACAATGGCGAAGGCTTTTTTCTCTACAAAGTTATACTTTATTTCGTATTCTTTTAAAGTTCGAGAATAAAAGGCAATAGGGGACTCCCTTACATCTTTATCATCTTTCTGCATAAGCACTATAGCAATACTATTACCACCACCAAAAACATACATGATAAAATCTTTTGATAGTTCCAGATTAACCAGCACAAGTGCGGAAGAAATAGCCCTTTTTACAAGTTCGAAAGCTCTTCTAGCTTTTGTCGTCTATTTGAAAAATTGATCCTTCTTAAGCATTAAAGTAATTGGATGAACAATGCCTACAAAGTCCACAATAAAATGGCTAATAAAATTAACCTTTCCCAGAAAATACTACACACCTTTTTTGTTGACTAGCAACAAGAGCTCCCAGATCGCATCGACTCTTTCTGGATCAATAGCAATGCCCTCCTTAGAGATGACATATCCCAATAGTTTCCCTTGGGGAACTCCGAACATGCACTTCTTTGGATTCAGGGAGATTTCAAATTCCTGACATTTCTGGAAGACAAGCTCTAGATGATCAAAATGATCATCAACATATTTTGAGAATACGGTTAGGTCGTCCAGGTAGATGAGTATTATCTTGTGGATCAAATCCTTAAAAGCAATGTCCATAGCTCACCGAAATGTGGCTCCAGCATTTGAGAGCCCAAAAGGAATTTTGGCATAAGCATACGTTCCCCACTTCATGGTGAACACCGTTTTGTATTGGTCTTCTTCCTTTACCCGTATTTGGTTATATCCTGAAAAACCATCCAGCATCGAAAACATTTCGAAACCAACTACAATCTGAAGAATTACCTCCATTGAAGGTAGGGGGTAGTGATCCTTTAAGGACGCCCTATTTAGGTTGCGTAAGTCTACGCACAAGCGTATATCTCCATTTTTCTTCTGGACTAGCGCCAGGTTAGATACCCAAGTGTTGTGTTTAATTGGAAACACCATCTGGGATGCGATCAATTTGTTCAGCTCCTGTGATATTAGGGACTCTATTTTCGGGTTCACAGGCCTCTACTTTTGATGGACTGGCTTTGCCCCCTCCGTCAACTCAATAGTATGCTCAATGATCCCAGGATCATATCCTTTTAAATCATCATATGACTAGGCAACTACACTTGGATATTCTTCACAGAAATGTCTTAATCTATCCTTATTCTTTTCCGACACTTCCTTTCCAACTTTGAGCTTTCTATCTTCTCCGACATGCAGATCGGTATAATCACCTTTGTCAGCCATGAGCTTCCTTTTATCTCTTATTGCATCATCAAAATCAAAAAGACTTTCTAGAGTGACTAGACCCCTTGGAAGCTTGTTAGATTTCAGTTGAATAATTTGATCTTCGTAAGCTTCGACGATCTTCGGCTGCAACTGATCGGTGAACTCTCCGGATGACTGAAGGAATGATGCAATATTAGCATCACTATCAAATACTTGCCAATCTTGATTGTTATCTGGGACAACGGGTCTTATAATTACCTTCACAGCATGTCTATTTTTTAACACATCCGATGCCGGCTCGAATTGAGCTCCAATAGCTGCCATCTTGTCGGCTTCGGTATTTGTTTCTCTCGAAATTGCCTGAATGTTGAATGCCTCAAAACTATCAATCAGATCCTAGACTCTATGCCGATAAGATCGCATGCGGATATTTTTTGTAGCCGAAGCTCTGCGGACCTGATTAACTACCAGCTCAGAATCTCCAAAGACACTTATTTGCTTTGCACCCATTTGCTCCGTAAGGCTTAAACCATGGACGAGCCCTTCATATTCAGCTTCATTGTTGGAACATGCAAACTGAAAGTTGTAAGACCTCAACGTATTTTCATCTATTGGGGATATCAAACAAATTCCCGCTTCGTCTCCTACTTTACATCGAGTTCGATCGAAGCATAACATCCATATTTTTGGAGACTCTTCACCTTTAGGTTCTTTAGTAACTTTAGGCATGATTTTCCCTTCTTCATGTATTACATAGGTTCCGAGGCCAGTTGCATGATAATTTCGAAAAGGATCTATATCAATAAATTCTTTCAATAGCTTCTCTTCATCTTGTGTTCGGGAGCTAGTAGCCTCCTCATCTTCAAGGAACTCTACATTACGCCTCTCTTCGTGAGAAATAGAAGTGTGCTCTGCTTCAAAATTTAGTAGAGCTTCATCGGCAACAGGTGCAGAATGCAAGTTTTCTGACAATAACTTCATCTTAGCCCCGTGCTTCATCCTCAGAATCAAGTGGGACCAGTCTAAAGCCAAATATCCTCCTATGTTTGTAGTGAAATCTCGGGATAAGCAGATCCTGAACAAGGGAGGGATGTCGATAAGTACAGTAACCTGATTCATAGTGATACTAGGGCAGGCAAACAAGGTCATAGGTAATCCCTTGATTATCCCAACCGTATCAACCTTGTTTCCATCAAACTGCATGACTCCTTTATTTAGCGGCTCATACTTTAGTCCCAAAGCATCAACGACTTGCTTTGGCATGACAGTGGTGCTAGCACTAGAGTCAATCATACAGTTATGTAGTAATTTTTCACCAATAATCAGTGTTAGAAAGAAAGGCCTAGGCTTAGGCTTACCTCCCTTTCCGGATTCTAGCTTCTCTTCATGTGGAATTGTCAGCACTTTGTCCAGTTTGGGTTTGGATACCTTCTCTTCATGGGATTGAGAAGAAATCTTCGCATCTTCTTCACCCGATAATGCCTTTTGTAGCAGCACCTTCTGCTCCAGAATAGCTAAGACATCCCACAGGGAAGCATTGGCAGATGACTTTTTTAGTTGTTCCACTATGTTGAATTACGTTCGAGACTGGTGAATTGTAGTGGTTTGCTCCTTTAGTTTGATAGTTGATACAGGCCTGATGGCTGGTGTGTCTGATTGTTTAACCACAGCAGGGATGACTGCAAGAGTCATGACCTTCAGAAGAAATGGCTTCGGAGGGCTAAGAATAGCTGCTTCAGACTGTGGTGGGATGGGCAATGGGCCTGCTATAGGACCAAGCACCGGTGGTGTTGACGCTTGATTAGATGAGTTCACAAACCCTCCAATGAATCTTCGCTTTGAACGCGTATTGTAATCTGATTGCACTCGGGGTACTTTATCCATAGGGATGTCATTTGGAAATGCTGACTCTTCTCCCTCCATCCAAGAAAAAAGAGTCTGGTCAGGAACAATTTCTGATTCTTGTTGGATGGACATCCCCTGCATTTGAATTGTAAGGATGGCATTGTTCATTTGTTGAGAGGCATATGGTGTATTACCGGAAACGGATGCGGTGCTTTGGCTACGTTGATCTGCAATTTGTTGTTGCAAATTTCCTCGTAGGTAGTTCCATGACATATGTTCATCATTACAAGGAAAGCACCATGAATTAACATCTTTTGCCAAAAAAAATCGTCTTGCTATCAGCTCCTTATTTGAACTAGGGTGAACAGTCTACATAGGCAAGGTTACCAGAACCATCTAATTACTCAATTGAGCTGAGGTATTCCCACGTGACTTATCTTGCCACTGATTTGATTGGTACGGAGGCTTTCCAACTTGGTAATTTTGATATGCCAGCTTTTGATAGCTGTATTGTTGTCGCTTCAAAGTAGTCAGTTCATTAGTCATAGCCCGCATCTGTTCTCTCATTTCATTCATCTCAGCAGCCATGGGGTTCAGCACAAGAGCTATTACAGGAGCTGTCATCAGGGTTGTACTTGAAGCACTCCTAGGATAGATGTACATAGATTGGGGGGAAGCCGTAGGCACGCTAATGGAAGGGACTTCAGCTTCTGGAGCATTGCACTCAGGGAACAATGGCATGATCGGTCTTGGCGCCAATTTCCCTGCAGCGATCAGATTATTTTCTGTAGTAACAACTAGAATATAAGCATCAGGAAGAGTTTTTTTGCCTAGAGCTTGTAACATCATAGAGATATCAACATTTATCGACTTCAGGTAGAACATAAAAGCCAGATCAGGAGGTGGTTGGCTACCAACAAGCACTCTCTGCCAAGTTGAGTGAAATCTTGCATTAAAATCGGGTAGAGCTTCATGAGGAGCTCACTTTATGTTAGCCAATTGATGGTACAATGAAGATCTATCACCACCATTGGAGAAACGTTCATAAAAAGGGGTTCCGAGCTAGTCCCAAGTAGCTATAGTGTCTGCTTTAATGGTTTGGTACTAGTTCAGCACCTTTCATCGGAATGAGGTGGCCAACAATCTAAGGGCTACATTCTCATTTGATACACCATGTACTAGACATACATCGGCTACATCTTGCAAATGCTCTGTGGGTGTTTTTGATTCATCCCCAGAATATTTAGGAATAGCTTTTAAGGTCGAAACAGGGATGGGAGCCCATACTGCAAGAGGCACAGGTGCTACCAATAGACTACCAGAGTCCCAGGCTACATAATTTCTAGCAGCCATGGGCGTAGATGGATTAGGTGATAATGGAGCAGGAGGTGACAAAGGAGGTGAAGGGCTATTTCAATGACCTCTTTGATGTACAGAAACTAAAGGGGGTACAAGCTAGCCAGGGAATCTTGTAGATTGTGACCTAGTTATAGGCCGATGGCTCATACACACTTATAAAGATCAAGCAAACGTGCTAGTTCGCTGTCCCATCGGGCGTGCTAGAAAAAGAACTGTTGATGCAAAATTTTGCATGTAGCAGTAGTCTTATGGGAAACTTAGCTATCGGGGGACATGGTGTGCTAGCTAAGTGACCTCCGAGATTTTATCGAATCCAGCTCTTCGCTTAGTGGTTTGAGGAAAAAAATAAGGATAATAACATGAATGTAAAGCTTACACTACAAGCGATGCACCAAAGTCTTAGACGATTTTTACCAGAGCACAGTGCATAATGCAAAGGCCCGAACCATTAAATTGCTATTAATTAAGATAAATTTTCTCAAAAGCACTTGTCATTCAACACCATCCTTCTATATGTATAATGTAATTGAACATAACTTTGCTTTAACATAAAAGAGTCGAAGAAACATGATCTGTATTTATATTAGCTATGAAAGATTACAAAAACTAAAGAACAGGCATTCATACAAAAATAAAGACAATAACACAAGTCAATAGTACCAACGAACAATTGAAAATAGAAAGGTCGAGTCTATTTGGCACAGTCCGAAGTCTTTGAATTGAAAGTAACTATTACACAAGGCTTAATCCTCAGTGCTTAAGAGATTTCTTAAACTTCATCAACAACCTAATAAAAGAAAAACCAGGCCCCATATATAGGCCATCCCACCGCCTAAAAAATGCATTATGGAAGAGCAGACCACGCGTGATGATCCTCAACCAGATGATCTGAGCCACCACAGCAAACATCTATCGATCAGCAACATGCCAATGAGGCCACGATCCGAAATGGAAAACCATGCAGCAACAGGAGAAGACACGCAGCAGCGGGAAGCACAAAAGATCCATCGGCATTTCCAAGGTAACCGACGCATGAAAAAGAAATGCCACGTGTCATCCAGATGAAGCTCGGCAGAAAGCAACAAGAATGCCCAGTAGAAAGTCGTGAGAGGGAGCCATGTGGAGAGCTCCAAGCAAAAGCGAAGAACAAGGTGGAAAGAAAAGGATGAGGTCAGTCCGACTCGGAAGAGCAGCCAGCATGAGCCACGCGGCATGCAAACGGAGACTGTCGAAAAGCCAAATGAAGCCAGAGCAAAAAGCTTCATGAGGCAGCCATGTGGAGAGCTCCGAAGATAGTGAGCATACAAAAATATGGCGTAGCCACAAAGGAAAAGAAAACGGCCAAGGCATGGGCGGTTTTTTATTGAACAAAAACAAAAAAAAAGAGTAAACAAGAGGGAGAAGAAATTGGGCTCTCTAGCCTTCAGCCAAAGAGCCATTTAAAGCATGTATGTTTTTGAAGTGTTAATATCTGGAATGCATTAAAGAGGAGTTTCCATTTCCCGTCGTGTCATTCTCTCTATCTTTCCTGGTTTATTGTTTTGCAAATTGTGAATGCAGATTAGTTTTGAAAGATTCGCTATTGTTTTGAATGTCACGGATGTCTTGTTTTCAGGTTTCTTTATGAAAATCCCGAATGGAATGGGAAAAACGGTTTCAGTTGACAGGGAATATACCTAATATAACCAAGTGTGAATTTCTTGTATGGTTTTAAATGTATAACGGTTTTCTAAGAAACCATTACATCACTCGACCATTGTGTTTGAGTAATGTGTGACTCGAGTTTTGAATAGTGGAAAGGTGGCGGATAGAGTTAGAGGCTTAAGAACATGTCTTGATCAGTAGTGATCAGTAGGTTAAGGAGTGAGAAGGGTGGATGAGCCACTGTCTTCTGTTGTTTCCTCTGCATCAAAATGGTATCAAAGGCAGAAGGTTCTGAGCGTGTAGAAGGCAATCTACACCAGGAAGTAGCATGGGTTCTTGGTTGCAAGTTGATCCATCCAAGCTGCAGGAAGGACGCAGTTGTTCTTGCGTGTGTGAAGATCTCAAGTTGGGGTCTTCGTATTGTATACACCAAGATGAAGCTAGGTAGAAAGTGCAATGAGAGCAACCACTAAGAGAAGGGTGGGAAGCATCTTCCAAAATCTTGTGTGGGTAAGATGGCAGTATTCAGGATTCAATGGCAGTATTTAGATATATAAATATTGTGATATTGCTATCAGGATTCAATCGTGTAGTTTTACAAGTCAAAATCATTGACCCATGATTCATCAGTAGTGGTTCACAAGAACCCATCTCTCATGATAATGAATGGTTCATAAAGAGGAAGATAAATCTTCATACATTTCTTCTAACACAAATGAGATAAGTGATTGGTTTCATGAAGGTCATGAGACAACCATTAATGGGGAGTGGATACATGAAGAACTAATGGAGAATGATAATGGCTTCAGACCTGCTATAAAGGAATTTTTTTTTTGTTTCAATGATGCAAGAGGTTTTTGGTTTCACTACCAAAATGAGCCTACGAAGAATGCATGTGAAACTCCTTTTGACCTTGAGGGTGTACTTACTCCATCTCAAGGATCATGCATTGAGGATGACATAGATCAATGCTACAGCTAACAAATTAATAATTATACACGTGAATAAGTCAAACATGTACATGTCAATAAGGGAACTACAAGTACTCATAAACACGTAAGCCTCAAAAAGTATACACACGAATACATAGTATACACAAATTAAAAAAAAGTATATGCATGAATACAAGGTATATGCATGAAAACATGTAAGCCACAAAGTATACACTCGAATGCACGTAAGTCACAAAGTATACACATAAGTTTAAAGTATACAAATATACGTAACTCATATCTATTGAACCATCAATTTAGAATGCAAATATGGACAAGCATCGAAAAAAGATATTTGTATTAACCAAATAGCCATGTAGGCATACATAAATATATGTCGATATAAGTATGAAATATATGTACAAAATAGCCATATAGGCTTATGAGAATGCCATCTAGGCATACAATGTCAAATATGTCCAATAAAAAATATGTACAAAACTGCCATGTAGGCATACAATAAAAGACTATGGAATCAAAAGTCATTGCTCTCCATGCCCAGGAAATAAAATCTTTCCCTTTCCTTTTCGCTCGGATGGCGATAGGTCTGTCACTCATTTTTGTTGCACTCGTGGAGTGCTCCTGCTACTCCTCCTAGGGTTTAGTTCATGGTGAAGTTTTAACTATTACAATAAGAAGTAAAGACATGAATATATAGAAATTACATTATAAAAAATGATATATTTGACAAAATAATCACTTACAGCCATCTCACGATCTCTCTCCATGAGGGAAATATCCTCATGCCCATGCTCAGGCGTGCTCAATCCCTATATAAACCATACAAATAGACAAAAACTACGTGAATCAATAATGGTTTGATTTCTAACTAACTAACATCTATAACAACAAATGTAAATTAAAATTTACTAATTTGCCTCATACCTCTTCTGTCAGAGCCATCGAGGATTGTATAGCAGATGTCACACCAATATCCATTACCCTCGTCACATTCGGAGGTGTATCATCTCGCAACAACTGAAAATAAAACAACAAATTATTCAACATAATCAATGATGTGCATGTATAAACTACACAAATCTATTAAGTACTTGATTCATTAGTTAAACTCTTTATTCTATTACCTGCATGAAGGTTTGAGTAAATCCACCACCACTGGGAAGTGTTCCATCAAAACCTCCAATATTAGTCTGTTCAACATCCAAAATTTCATATTAAATTACCATTCGTAAAACAATTCCATTAATATGCAATAAACTTATAATTGTTTACTAGTTACATACCCTAGCAATAGGTGTACTGCAAAAATAGGTTGGTGGGGGGCCGTTGTATCTAGTCTCAACACTATGACCCTGCAATTTTATTAAAATCATAAAACATTTCTTGTTAATCTTGCATTTCAAAATTGAAATTTAATAAATTAAATTCAATGAACACATGCAATAACTTTTACCTGACTATCAATGCCATATACCTCATGCAAAATGTTAGCTACCCTCTCCATCTCCATAGCTACAAATGGATCCTGCATACTAGTCTCCTGAGGGTCGGTGGGGTCATGTGAATAAGTATCCCCGCAAGATTGACACACATGTGTTCGAAGACCACCACTAGAAAACTCCCCTGGATGGTGTTGTAGAATAGGGCTAGTATCATGGATGACACTCTGGGTCAAACTGTTGATTGCCTGCAATGTCTCTACATCAGTACTTTCCTTCATGATGGAAGGCATAACAATGTGCTCATGAGGCGGCCTAGCGAGAGCTCGTCTACCTTGCCACGTAGGATCCGGCTATGCACCAGGTCTATCCTGAGCTGACCCCCCACCTCTCCCCTGGAAATCCCTCATATCAAAATAATTTAAGATTTTGTTCAATATGAACTCACTGTATAGTTTCCTAAGGAAATATTGCGAGACCTCACAATTGTTGCACGGTGGGTAATCGAAGACCATGTACCACCTATCATAAAATCGCTCCTTCATTTGTTGGCGGTGGCACCAATGGATAGGAAACCTCTTTGCATTGAGGGTAAGATTTTGATTTGTGTGTGGGTTGATGAATAATGAGCACAAATCACCTTTTGTTATTTTCAAATCTTTCACATCCTTGTATGATAGTTTATTTGTATAATACTCCCTAGCCACTTGCCTCCTATCTTCCCATCCAGTTATTTGTTTGCTAATTGAATCTACATTTGTTAACATATCTTTCAAGGAATTTGCTAGGGGGATTCTTTCTGTGGTTGAACCATTTGGATCACTCAACCTATTGATCAAATCCTCAATTTGTTTTTTGTTGTTTTCAATTTCACTCATTAAATTTTGTTGAGTGTCAGGAGGGGGTTGAGTGATTGGTGGAGGAGTTTGATTTTGTGGTTGATTTTGATCTTGAGGATTTGGTTGGTCCTCCTGTTGAGGATTTTGAGGGTTTGTAGGTTGATTTGTATCTCCTAAAATTTTAAACAAATAGATATCAAATTCAACCTAAAACTAACAAATTCAAAATAAAAAGCATAGAATCCTTACCTCTTACAGATCCTCCTCGTTGTGGTGCCATCGTTGCGAAGAAATTTAGATGCTTGGTGAAGAAATTCCTCTTCTCGAATGTGAGCGCACTATTTTGGTGTTTTTGGCTGTGGGTGCACAAAAAAACCAGTCGAAATGCAAATGAGAGATTTGCATTTCTTTTTTTGCTTTTAACAGTCGATAACGCGAGCGCGTGATAACGCGCTCATGTTATTGCTTTGCAGTTTTTTATCTGTCGGGACCTTGCCTAGGTTTAATCGACGACATAACATGAACGCATTATAATGCGCTCGCGTTATAACGCGCTCGCGTTATGTCCAAAAACTTTTTTTTTAAGGGTGTCCACAGAATGGCTACCCATTTCCACACACCCGCCCATCCAGTTTTTTGCACTGTGTTTACCCTTGGGTATTGTATTAGATCCATGTGTCATCAGAAGGGTAGTAGCTCTCGATCGGGGTTAGGGTTTGGGAAGATCTGTTGGGGTAACCCATGCAAATTTTTGATGGCACTCCTCCTATGACAATAGTTTTTTTGGTTCAGTGATATATTTGATTATTTTACTCTACAAGCAATGTAACCATTATGTTAGCATTGTACTTGTATTTATTTAGTTCAGTCATGTGATAGCCTATGTCTAGAGGTTGTTGGTTTTGTCTAGGAAGCCTTTTTACTATCTCAGAGCATAGGAGGTGGGCCTTTGGGTACCACTTGGTTGGGTGGAATGTGCACCTTTCACCATTGGGTCCCCTCCTTATGTTTGTGATGGTGGGATCTTCCAGTTTGGAGATCTCGCGTGTTCCTATCATATGATTTATTGTATCGGCTTGATACCTTTGTATATGTACTACTCCTCATTTGTATTCAAGGAGGATTCTTGTAATTATAATATTATTGTATGATCTTCCTCATTTTAGAAATGAGATTTGTAAATTTTATTTGGAATGAATGCAATCTATGGATATTTTAGGTACTTTTATCTTATGAGATGTATTTAATGCTTTGGATTTATGATCTTTAATTCATGAGTGTTAATTTACATGCTATGAATGAGTTATTTTTTTTATGTTATGGGATTCAGTTGTAAGTGTTGTCTCGTACCTTAGATGATGTATGTGTTAAAGTAGTGCACTTTACTTGTTATTAATTTCACTTTTAAAAAACAATTGTTACGCTTCCATTGTAGTTGCATTTTCCTCTAGGGTTATATGGTGGGGCATTACACAAACTATACAAGGCTCTGAGTAAGAAATCTAATCGAGTCCAATGTGTCCATCTTGATATTGTCCTTCACAATGGAAGAAATGGTGACATGCTCCACCATGGGTTTAGCCAAGGGTCTCGATGTCAGTTGTGGATTATGTCATGCACTTTTCTATCATGTGTGGAGCCCCCATCTCTACCCTGAAAGTCTAAATAGTCAAAATAATTTGGCATTTTATTGAGGAAAAACTCACAATAGATTTTCCTCTAAAATATTGTGGAACCTCATAGTTATTGCATGGAGGTTGGTCGAATTCCATCCACCACCACTCCCAAAACTTATTTTTAATTAATTTGTGGTGGCACCAATGGATGGGAAAACTCTTGCATGCAATTGATAAATTTGCATTGGTTCTTGGGTGTATGAAAAGGGCACACAAGTCGGTTGTGTTGATTTTTTATTTCTTCACTTGTGCATTGGAAAGTCCACTTGCATAAAATAATTTTAAGTCCTCCCTCTTAATCAACCAAAAATTAATTTATTCACTCATTGCTCCTACATGAGATACAATTGACTTTAGGGATTTGGCAATGTCTCTCCTATAAGGGTGGGTTGTAACATGTTCATTTAATCTTTCAATCAATTGTTCGAGCTCTCTTTTGTTGTTTTTTATTTTATTTAAAATATTTTCTAAAGTTCCTATATAGGATGTTGACGAATTGAGGGAGGGGTTTGATGTTCTTGTTTGGAAGGGTTTTTATGAGGAGGTAATTTTGAACTATCAATAGTTGGAGGTGGAGATTGATTTCCTAGAAATTAAAACAAAAAAAGCTATTTGGATCTACAATTTAATTCAAATTTGAAACTAAAACAACATAAATACATACCTCTACCACCTCTACAATATCTTAGTGCCATCCTCATGAAGAATCACAAGTTGAGAGTGCAAAAAATGGAGAACTTTTGGTGAGCATGGGTTGTAGATGTCAAAAACACTAGATGAAATCATGGCCAAGGAAGAAAATAATTTTTTACTGTTATTTTTTTTAACTTGCTTTTATATTTGGCGAGCGCCAAATTTGACGCACTCAAAATAGGATTTTTCAAAACAAAAATTCAATTTGGCACCTTTTTTGTGTCACAACTTGATGTACTTACCCCATTGTTGTTACTATCATTTACAAAAACCCTAATCATGAAAATAAACACCACTTTCTCAATACAAAAAATTTCCAAAAAATAATTTAAAATAAAATGTAAACAACTCACAAACATCTTTACATACATTAAAATAAGGTTGGATCCAAACCTATCCAAGCATGCAATAATAAATTTATCAAACAATCTATTTATTTTTTATAACTTGATTTTTTTTTTAAAATAGAAAATTGATTTTTTTTTTCATACCCTAATAAAATTCAAAAAATAGAATACTATAAGCATACTGGGTTGACCAACCATGAATACCCAATGTCTTCATTTTTCATCTAAATAAACAAAGAATTTGAAACTTTCCTTAAGTTATTCAAATAACATAAACAACACCCAATTCTTCAATGCCTGATCTACTTAAACTTTCCATGTAAGTCCACCACCAAAGCTCACGTAGCAAGGTAAAATAAGAAAAACATTGCTCAAAATTATGAAATAAATCCACCTTTGTAATTGACTTGTAGGATAATAGTTAGTAAATTTTAGGGAAAAAAAAAATTTATTTTTTTAAAAATAGAAGCTTTTGCATATGCCCTATTGTTGCCTTCTCTGACTTGTAATGGTTGAACGAGGTGTTGCGATAGAAAACCATAGTTTAGCAATTCACTTTTGAAGATACCCATCTTGTCTCTGTAGTTATTCCCTTACCTATAAGTTACTAGTGAGTTCATATCATTATACTTTTGTGACTATCAATCGATTCTACATTGCTTGAAGTAGACCAATGTGTGTAGTTAAATGATTTCATTGAGGAAAAAGTGGATTAATGCTACAATTTTACTATTGTCTAAAATTTATACAAATGAATTTTGTTTATTAATGTTCACAAATTTATATAAATATATTATTATGAACTTTTTTAGAAGAATGGTGATGATTTATTAATTTTAGCGAGATTTAAGGAAGAGTTATTATGTGCATGCTTCTTGTATAAATTGAATACCATTGTAAAATGCCTCTCGACATTATAAAAACTATATAATAATTAAAATATTATTATTTCAAGGGACAAACGATTTTGACCCGGAGCTATGAACCAGTGAGGTCACAAATGGGGACCTCATCCCCAATTTAAACATGCAACAATTACACCCCCAGTAGAGTTTGAACCTTGATGGAAAGAACAACACCACAACTTAACCATCACACTATGCCAGTATTGAAAAAACATAGTAAAATATAGTATTTAATAATAAAATAATAACATAATAATATAAATATAAATAATATAATAATTAAAATTATAACGTCCCGCCACGTAACCCTAGAGGAAGTTGCAATTAACTACTCAAACACATAATTTTTTTTTTTGTTTAAAGTGCAATTAACATGCAAGTTCACTACCCATTTCCAACAACCTCTAAGGTTACAAGACTGAGATTACTTTAAAACCCATACAAACAACATAATTGAATCCATAAAATTTATCTACTTAAGAAATTAAGAACACATACATTCCATAAATGATAAGTTACAACATAACCATAAGAGATACAATAAGATTGCATATACCAATTATTTGACAAGAACATTACATCTCTCATTCCTCGAGTGAGGTAGAACCAATAAACATTATTACAAATTACAATCTTCCACCTCGATTACAAGTGAGGGGTAATAAATTACAAGAATCACTGAAATGAATAAAAGCATGTAATTAAACCGAATCCCACGAGCTCTCCAACTGGAAATCTCGTCAACACGAACAAGAATAAAACACAATGGAGTAAGGTGCACGTTCCACCCAACCAAGTGGTACCCGAAGGCCCACTCCCCATGCTAGGAGATAGTAACAAGGATCCCTAGACAAGACCATCTACCTCTAGACACAGGCTAAAACATAAACGAACTAAATCAAATACAAATACAACACTATCACAATGGTTACAATGCTTCTAGAGTTAATTAATCAATTGCATCACTGATACAAACATACTATTGACTTAGGAGAAGTGTCATCACAATCTTACATGGGATATCCTGGTAAGACTTCCTAGGTCCTGACACCCATCTCGGGATCTCCTGGAAACCTCTAACGACTCCTAGTGTAATGCCCCGCCACGTAACCCTAAAGGAAGCTGCAATTAACTACTCAAATGCACAATTTTTTTTCTTGTTTAAGTATAATTAACATTCAAGTTCACTACCCATTGCCAACAACCCCTAAGGTTATGAGATTGAGATTACTTATTAACCCACAAACAATTTAAACATGAATTGAATTCATAACATTTATCTACTTAAGAATAAAGAACACATACATTCCATACAAGAAAAATTACATCAACAATAATAGTTACAATATGATTTCAAATATAATAATTTAATAAGGAGATTACATCACTCATTCCCCCAATGAGGTAAATCCAATAAGCATTATTAAAAATTACATCTTCCACCTTGAATACAAAGAGGGGTAATAAATTACAAGATTCAACTAAAATGAATATAAGAATATAATAAGAACAGGATCCCATGAGCTCTCCAATTGGGAATTCGCATCAACATGAACAAGAAGAAAACCCAACGGAGTAAGGTGCATGTTCCACCCAACCAAGTGGTACCTGAAGGCCCACCCCTCGTGCTAGGAGATAGTAACAAGGATTCCTATACAAGACCATCTACCTCTAGACACAAGTTGACACAGACTGACTCATACTGACACAACCAATTATAGGTACAACACAAGTACAACTCTAACATGGTCACATTGCTTCTAGATATAAAATAGATTAGGTATGCTAAGAAAACCATACACATAAAATTGCGTACCAATGGTTGTCCTAGATAGAGTGTCATCACACAACTCGACATGGGATATCCTCTGGAAATCTTCATAGACTCTGGTCCCCATTATGGTGTTGAGAAATTATGTCTCAACTTCTAGCTTGAAGTTCTCGTTTTCATGCCTTGGTGATTTTGTGTTGTTTGCAAAGTTCTGGCGGAGGTGGAACCTGGCATTGTTTTGTTTGCCTAAGTTTTAGGTCTCTGGCGAAGGCAGAACTGGGATGGAACTTGGCACTGTTCTATTTGCCTAAGTTCCAGGTTTCGATTCTCATTCCTGCTTCGACTCCGCTTCCTACCGTTTGTTGTTTCTCGCTTCGCAGGTTCTGGCAAAGGCGGAACCAGTTTTGGAAGTTGGCAGTGTCCGTTTTCTAGGTTCCTGTTTCATTTTTAGTTCTGACTCCGGGTCCAAGTCCTACTTTTGTGATCTAGTTCCTCTAAATGTTTGGACTCTCCTCGGGGTGTTTTCCTCCACCTTGTCTTGGTTCTAGATTGTTGTTTCTTGCAGTTGGCAAAGGCGGAACCGGAACCGGATTGGTTCCTAATCTTGGGCTTTTGGTAAAGTCCTGTTTCTATTCCTGTTCCATCCCCAACTCCAACTCTAGTCTTTTGTGTTCCCCTTTACCATGGGCAGACGCAGAACCGAATTGGTTCTTGAACCTATAATTTCAGTGGAGTCATGTTTCAACTCCAGTTCCGTCTCTATCTCCGACTCCGACTCCAACAGTGTGTATTTTTGGTGGAGTCTTGTTACATATGCATGACAGATGTGTTATTTCTCATAAGTTAGACAAACCAAGAGTTGAGTCGTATGTTGCAGAGCAAGGTTGAAGTTGCGTGCTAAAGAACAGAAGGACGTGAGTTCTTGAGGAGGGTTTTGAACTGTATGTTGAAAAACATTGTAACAGTGAATCTGAAACTCTCTGGGTGATTGTGAGTTGAACAAAGAAGTCTGGCTATTGTATGTAATCGATTCATTACTATAATACAATTGATTTGACTTTGTGTGGTGGGTTTTTCACCTGAAAGGGTTTTCCCACGTAAATATTATGTTATCTTTGTTTGCTTATCTTTCTGGTTTCTCTTTACCATGGTTGTATGCATCTCTATAAGTTTTAGAAACTGTTAGTTCTTTGTTTTTGCTTCTCTCCCCTGTAGTAAAGGTGTTAAGGGAATGTATTCCGCACTGTTGGGTCAGTAGATCCACATTCTTTTCCCTTCAAAGTGGTATCAGAGCTTGGCCAATTCATGTTATCCTTGTTAGGGAAAATCAGTTTTTTGCACTAATACAGTTTCAGTGGGAGTTTTGCATTGTTAAACTTGTTTCTGTTGTGAGATGGCGAGTACATCTGGTAGAATAGATATTGAGAAGTTTAATGGTAGCAAATTTGAGTTATGGAAACTCAAGATAGAAGACTTGCTTGTGGATAGAGACCTCTGGATTGCAATGTCTGGAACTAAGCCACAAACTACGATCCAAGAAGCTTGGGATCTTGCTAATAGAAAAGTAAGAGGATTGATAAGACTAAGTCTAGCTGACTCTGTGCTCTTGAATGTTCATGAGGAAACGTCTGCAACTACTTTATGGAAGAAGCTTGGTGATATTTACCAAAGAAAGTCCCTAGTAAATAAGTTGTTCCTAAGAAAGAAGTTGTGCTCCTTGAAGATGGACGAAGGTGCATCTATTGCAGACCATCTAAACTCATTTAATATGAGTGTTACTCAGCTCACACCTGTAGGTGTAAAGATTGAGGAGGAGGATCATTGCATGCTCCTGTTGTGTTCATTACCTGATAGTTGGGATCATCTTGTGATGGCTATTAGAAGCACAACCATTGCTTTCAAGACTGATGATGTGGTTGCTTCGCTTCTATCTGAAAAATGTGAAGGAAATCTTCTGAGATGGCCAAAGATGCTCTTTTTGTTCGAGGTAGAACAAAGGAGAAAGGCAAGAAGAAAGACAACAAGTTGAAATCCAAGTCTAAAGGGAGATCAAAGTCTCCTAGTAAAAAGTTCAAAGTAAAGTGTTGGAACTGTGGGCAACCTGGTCATATCAGGAAGGACTGCAAGGAGAAGAAGAAGAAGAATGCTTCTGACAATGAATCTTCTCAAAGTGATGTAGATGCCTTCATTGCAGCAGCCTTGACAACTCAGACATCAGATGATGTTTGGTTAGTTGATTCAGGTGCCTCTTTTCACATGACATCCAATAGAGATTGGTTCTCAAAGTATGAGAAGTATGATGGTGGAAAGGTATACTTGGCAAGTGATTCAACGCTAGAGATTTTTGGTAGAGGAAGGGTCAAAATTCGGTTTCCTAATGGGAGAGTCAAAGGAATTGGAGGTTTTCTTCACATCCTAGGTTTGGCTCGAAATCTTCTTTCTGTTAGTAAGTTAAATGATGTTGGTGTAGAAGTTTTTTTTCTAGTAAGGGATGTAAAATGGTTAGAGGTGCAATGGTGTTAGCTAAGGGTGTTTGTACTGGCACTCTATACAAGCTAGATGCATGACCTGTTCTTTGTAATAGTGCCTCTGTAAAGTCATGTAATTCTGCACCTATAGAGAAAGATGAAGACTCTTCACTATCTACAAATGCTTTGGAGGTAAAACTCCTAGCAGAGAAGACTATGTTATGGCATCATAGACTTGGTCACATTGGTGAGAAAGGCTTAAAAAATTTGAAGAATAAAAACCTTGTAGAAGGGCTTGATGATTGTAACCTTGAGTTCGATTTCTGTGAACATTGTATCTATGGAAAGCAACACCATGTTTCTTTCCCCTCCAGTCCTCACAAATCTTCTGGTATATTGGATTATGTTCATTCTGATGTGTTTGGTCTAGTTAATGTTCCTTCGTTATCGAAGTCTAGATATTATGTTTCTTTTATTGATGACTGTTCGAGAAGGGCATTTGTATACTTTTTTAAAAGTAAATCAGAAGTGTTCAATCGGTTTAAAGAGTTCAAATCTTTGGTAGAAAATCAGACTAGAAGGAAAATAAGTGTTTAAGGATAGACAATGGAGGTGATTTTTGTTCTGCAAATTTTGAAAGGTACTGCACTGATCATAGAATTAAAAGGCATAAGACAACCCCCTACACTCCACAGCAAAATGGAGTTGCTGAAAGGTTGAACATGACACTGATGGAAAAGGTAAGGAGTATGCTGAGTGGTGCTGGTCTGAAGCAGAAGTTCTGGGCTAAGGTTGTTGCTACAACATGTTATTTGATAAATAGATCTCCTTGTTCAACTCTTGTTGACATGACACCTTTGGAAGCATGGTCAGGTAAGAAACCCTCATTAAGGCATGTTCGGGTATTTGGCTATGAGGCATATGTTCATGTGCTAAATGAAAAAAGATCAAAGTTGGATAACAAGGTTGTGAAATGTATTCTCATCGGCTATGGAGTTGGTGTGAAAGGATACAAGCTTTGGAACCCTATTACTAAGAAGGTTTTGTATAGCAGAAGCGTGATATTTCATGAGTTGAAACCTCTAGTAAGTGATCAACAGCTTGAGACAAATCAGAGTGACAAGAAGGAGGATGCAGTTGAGATTCCCCAAACTCCAAAAATGGAAGAGTTGCATGGTGTACCTGATATTGAGGAGAGCTCAAGCAGCTCTGGAAGTTCTGATGATGAAGAACAACCTTAGCTTCTAAGGAGATCTACACGAGAAAGAAGGCAACCAGAAAGGTATGGTTTCTCTATGTTAGATTCAAATTGTGCTTATGCCTTAATTACTAGCATTGATGAGCCTAGGACTGTGAAAGAAGCAATCAGCATGGCTGATTCAAAGTCTTGCCTGGAAGCCATGAATGAGGAGATGGATTCCTTGAAAAAGAATGATACCTGGAAGTTGGTACCACTGCCTAAAGGGGGAAAGCCTATTAGCTACAAGTGGATATTCAAAAGGAAGACAGGCCTTGATGGCAGTGTGGAGAAGTATAAGGCATGACTGGTTGCAAAGGGTTTTTCCCAAGTTGAGGGAATTGATTATGGAGAGATCTTTTCCCCTGTAGCAAAGCTAACATCCATCATATTTTTGTTGTCATTGGCAGTTGTGTATGACTATGAAATTGAGCATATGGATGTGAAGACAACATTTCTCCATGGTGAGCTAGAAGAAGAAATCTTCATGACCCAGCCTGAGCATTTTGTTGAAAGAGGTAAACAAAATCTGGTTTGCAAGTTAAATAAATCTCTTTATGGTCTAAAGCAATCTCCTAGAATGTGGTACTAGAAATTTGACACTTTTGTGTTGTCAATTGGGTTTGTTAGATCAAAATTTGATCATTGAATTTATTATAAATGTGAGAATGATCGTGTGCTTGTTATTACTCTATATGTGGATGACATGTTATTCATTGGTAATAGCAAGACAATGATTTCTGATCTTAAAACTCAATTGTCTGGTAAGTTTGAAATGAAAGATCTTGGAGCAGCAAGGTACATTCTTGGGATGGAGATAACCAGGGATAGAACAAGCAGAAAGATTTGGCTCAGTCAGAGTAAGTATGTGAAAACCGTTTTAGAGAGGTTTAGCATGACTGATTGCAAGCAGCTAGTTGTTCCAATCATGCAAGGATTGAAACTATCTGCTGAAGACTTTCCAAAGTCTGCTACTGAGATGGAGGACATGACCAGTGTGCCTTATGCAAGTCCAGTAGGCAGTTTGATGTATGCTATGGTTTGCACAAGACCAGAAATTGCCCAAGCAATGGGAGTTCTAAGCCATTTCATGGCAAATCCAGGAGATCACATTGGAATGTTGTAAAGAGAGTGTTCAGGTATTTGAAGGGTACTTCAAATTATGCTTTGTGTTACCATGGTAGCATGGCTGCATCACAATGGACTCTTTGCATTCAGGGATATGTTGACTCTGATTGGGCAGGGGACATTGACAGCAGAAGTTCCACCAGTGGATACACTTTCATGCTTAATGGTGGAGCAATCAGTTGGATGAGCAAGCGACCAGTTGTAGTTGCTTTATACACAATAGAGGCAGAGTACATGGCAGCAACTTATGCTTGCAAGGAGGCAGTGTGGCTGAGGCGTTTGTGTTCAGACATTAGATTTGATGCTGAGCAGATTTCAATCTGTTGTGACAGTCAAAGTGCCATTTGTTTGGCAAAGAATCTGACCTTCCATGCTAGGACCAAGCACATAGATGTGCAATATCACTTCATGAGGGATATGGTTGAAGATGGCAAGGTCAGTATGGATAAGGTTGACACCTTGAAGAATATTGCAGATGCCTTGACAAAGCTAGTTAGCACAGAATCGATGGGCCTTGGGGCCTATGATAGACGGTAAGGTTTGATGTTTTGAGGAAGTTGGAAGTGCTCACCAAGTGGGATATTGTTGAGAAATTATGTCTCAACTTCTAGTTTGAAGTCCTTGTTTTCATGCCTTGGTGATTTTGTGTTGTTTGCAAACTTCTGGCGGAGGCGGAACGAGGATGGAACTTGTCATTGTTCTGTTTGCCTAAGTTTTGGGTCTCTGGCGGAGGCAGAACCGGGATGGAACTTGGCATTCTTCTGTTTGCCTAAGTTCCAGGTTTCGGTTCTCATTCCTGCTCCGACTCCGCTTCCTACCGTTTGTTGTTTCTCGCTTCGTAGGTTCTGGCGAAGGCAGAACCAGTTTTGGAAGTTGGCAATGTCTATTTTCTAGGTTCCTGTTTCATTTTCAGTTCTGACTCTGGGTTCGAGTCCTGCTTTTGTGATCTAGTTCCTCTAGATGTTTGGACTCTCCTCGGGGTGTTTTCCTCCGCCTTGTCCTGGTTCTGGATTGTAGTTTCTTGCAGTTGGCGGAGGTAGAACCGGAACTAGATTGGTTCCTAATCTTGGGCTTTTGGTAAAGTCCTATTTATGTTCCTATTCCGTCCCCAACTCCGACACCGATCTTTTGTGTTCCCCTTTATCGTGGGCGGATGCGGAACCGAATTGGTTCTTGAACCTGTAATTTTGGTGGAGTCATGTTTTGACTCCTGTTCTATCTCCGTCTCCGACTCCGACTCTGGCAATGTGTATTTTTGGTGGAGTCTTGTTTCGACTCCTATTCCAACTCCAGCTTCGACAGTGTTAGAAATGACTTGAAGTCTTGGTTGTGCCTGATGTTTGTTTGACTGTTTTGGTTGCTCTGTCAGCTGCGATTGTTGATGGGTCTTGGACACGTGGTACTTGGTTGAATAGTGATTGGATGGATACCAAGATAGTTATTGTGGCAGTTGCATTTGTCAATAAAGGGTGGCAAGCTCAACCTTTTTGAGTAATGGCTTTGAATGAAAAGTCGGCTCGTTGCAAGAAATCTGTCAGATCCGACCAGATGCGTGGTTTGAGGATGGACTTCATTGCTCTTCTGAGTTGGTTACATATGGATGAGATATGTGTTATTTCTCATAAGTTATACAAGCCAAGAGTTGAGTCGTATGTTGCAGAGCAAGGTTGAAGTTGTGTGCTGAAGAACAGAAGGACGTGAGTTCTTGAGAAGGGTTTCGAACTGTATGTTGAAAAACATTGTAACAGTGAATCTGAAACTCTCTGGGTGATTGTGAGTTGAACAAAGAAGTCTGGATATTGTATGTAATCAATTCATTACTATAATACAATTGATTTGACTTTGTGTGGTGGGTTTTTTACCTGAAAGGGTTTTCCCATGTAAATATTGTGTCATCTTTGTTTGCTTATCTTTCTGGTTTCTCTTTACCATGGTTATATGCATCTCTATAAGTTTTAGAAACTGTTAGTTTTTCATTTTTGCTTCTCTCCCCTATAGTAAAGGTGTTAAGGGAATGTATTCCACACTGTTGGGTTAGTAGATCCGCATTCTTTTCCCTTCGTATGGGTTATCCTGGTGGCCTCAACTGAATCCTGGCCCCCATACTCACTCATAAAAAATCAAATACCTTTCATAAAGACAAGATAGATGACCTTGCCATTTCAGGCCTTCCCACTCATCCCAAGCCTAAATGAGCACTTGTGTCTATGATTGAGGCTAAATTATCTTGATTAGTGTGAAATATTACCTAATCTTCTAAGTATATTGTTTTAGTTATCGCTTGATTAAACCACCTTCAAAGGTTATCCAATTTACCTCTTTGGGCTCTGGTGCGTAATAGAAGCCACTCTTCTACCTGACAACATACCAAACAAAACCAATCATCAAGGGTGCTAAAGTGCATACAAACTAGATAAAACAATCACTCCAACTCTAGGAGGAAACATAAGTCAAAACCCTCTCCAAACACTGGAGGTAACAAACATAAGAAAGCCACTCCTTACAAGGAGTCACAAATCACAGAATCCACTCCTAATCCAAAGAGGCACAAATCCCCATTCATGAAAACTGGGTAAATCATTGACATGACTTCATGCACTACCCATGGGAATTAACAAACGGTTGACATCAGAAAATGACAACACCCATCCTCTAGGGTCCTCTGGAAGACTTACATATTAAAGATACTTAACCCATTTCCCAAACATGAACATAGAGGAAATTATCACATAAAGCAATTGCAAGGAAATAAACTAATTTTGGATATATTAAATCCATTTCCCTTAATAAAATACAGTAATTTTTTGCCTCAATAAAACTAAATAATTGATGTCTCTTTCAAACAAAGGATGAAATTTAACCAGATATTTAATTCCCTAATTGCTCATAAATAATAATAAACTAAACATTTACTTCTTCGATTCAAAACATATCGTTTTAAAATAAATAATTATTTCTTCTTCTCAACATAACTCATGTTAAAAACAATTAACTCATCTATTAAACATATTCTCTAAAATCAAATATGTTGTTCTATCAAAATATATATTATTTTAAAAATAAATCCATTAATTTAACTATAGAATATTACTTTAAAATTTTCTCAATTACATTTAAAATATGATATTAATCAAATCAACATTTTAATATATGTATTAAAATTTATAATCTCAACTATATATATATAAAATAATATACATGTATATACATAATATATATACACCCCCATATGATATATATACATATATATATTATATATATAATAAATTAATATATATTAATATTTTAGTATTATAAAATATAATATTAAATATTATTATAAATATTTTAATATTATAAAATATTATATATATATTTTATTTTTATTTTAAAAAGGTCAAAAGGCATATGAGATTGGTGTGGTTTCCTCGGGTCGTGCGCGCATTGATTTAGGGTTGGGGGCAGTTGTGCTTAGCACAACCGACCACCATTGTTGGTGGCGCGGATATGCTTATGGTGGTTGGATGTGCTAAGCCACTGTGTGGGGGTGCACTGGGCACGACTCCTCACAACACCTCCCATGGGGGAGCCGGTGGTGGGTTGAGCCCCCAGCCCCCCAGCAAATCTAATTTTCTTATATATATATATATATATATATATATAAAGATTAAAAAACCTTACGGATTTTGAAATCCGTTTTATGACAGGGGGTAAATTTTTTTATATAATTTTATTTTGAACAGCATAACCCCAAATGAATATATATATCCCAATATATAGATATTTATATATATATATGTATATATATTTTAAAACCCACATGAAATTTACAAATTTAATTGAGCAGATAATTTCCTCAATAGATCATTTACGGTCATATTACAATTTTTCCTTGAAGAACATCATTTGCAACCAAAGGTTTTTCTTTCAATTTTGAACAATATTTCCTTTGGGTTTTTTCTTCCAATTCAAACAAAGTTTTTATATATTTTTCAAACAACATAAGAAAATTATGAATCTTATCAAAAATGAATCAAATTTAATAAAAGAAAACCTGGTCTCCAAGTGCTTGCAAGATTGACAAAATGGTGCAAAGCCTTCTCCTCAGATTCAAGATCCTTTCCAGCTATCCAACTAAGCTTCTCCAAAATCCAAATCCAAAACCCCTAGATCTAGAAATTCCTTCCTCTCTTATTTTTTCCATTTGTTTTCATGGTTGTAGCCAAAAACTCTATGAAAATCAAAATATCTCATTTTCAACCACCATCATAAATTTCCAAAAACAAAACCAAAAAATATCTCAAAATTTCATTTTTTGCATTTAAAATTTTCAAAATTGCAATTTAAAACCTTTTTCAATTTTCAAACTTAATTTCAATCAATTCCAAAATAACTTAATTCAATCTAATTTATTTATTTAATTCAATAAAATAAATCTAATCCAAGATTAAACTATTTTATTAATTAAATTAAATTAATTAATCTTCCAACATAATAAATAGATTAATCTATTAAACAACTTAAATATTTAATACCATTTAATTACCCTTTTCAACTTGCAATTAAATAATAACAAGGCAAAAAGAACAACATTAAAGAAACCAAACCCGACTTAACACCAACGACATGCTATGACCAGGGTGATGACTTGACACGGAAAACCTAGCTACTAACTCCCAATCGAATGTCATTGGACAATGGACATGCTCAAACCTGTGAAACCAGGTGGAGTCGATGTCATGTACCTGTCAACCTGCAACAAAGAATATATTGAACATGTACATATATCACATAATAAAACACACCATGAAGAGGAACTCGCAGAATTACAGGGCGCTCGCAAGCGAGTGGTGCAATCCCGTCCTCTTCACTAATACAGTGTTACAAAATTGACGAATCTAACATCAATAGTCTAATCAAAAGCATTAAACAACATTAATTCAAATATCCACTATGCTAATCTAAAGCATGCCATAATGATAACATCAAAATAAAATACCATCACGTCAAAATATAACATTCACATCACTTTACAATTAGTAATCAAATAGTAACCAAGTACCATAGTCAAAGTACTAACAAAAAACACAACATAAAGGAGAAGAAAACTATTCGATCAAAAGAGCAAAATGGAGGGGTATTACATCCAGCCCATCATGCAAACCAATGTGGAATCAGTTATCTCTCATAGAAACAAGATAACGATCTTTCCATTCTAGGCCTTCTCCTCCCATCCCAAGTCTATATAGGCCCTTGCATCCATGAGCGAGGCACATTATTCTTATTAAGTGTTTGATACTACCCATTCTTCTAATAATTTTATTTACATTATCACTCGATTAACTAACTCACAATGAGTTACCCTGGCACCACTTGGTGTTTCGGCCCTCATTGCAAGCCACTCCTCTAAGACAACACGTGGAACAACTCCACAACCCAAGTGTAAACTAGTGCAACTTAAGGATATTAAATCCCTATCCACCACATAAAGGCAACACAATCCCATTCGTAGTAACTGGGTAATTAACTGGATACAACCATACGCACTATCCAAGGCAATTCAAAGTTTGACTTTCATAATAAGACAACCCCGAATAATTAAAAACCCCATCTGGAAGACTTATCAACCCTTCTAATCAATTTCCACCAAAGTGAAAACAGAAGAAATTTACATTTAAAAGGGCAATTAAACAGGAATTAAATCTACTTTGGATTTCCTAAATCTGCTTCCTTTAATAAAATTCAATAGTTTATTGCCTCAATAAAACTAATTTAATAATGTCTCTTTCAAACAAAGGATGAAATTTAAACCAAATATTTAATTCCTTAATTGCTTTTAATTAATAATAATAAATGAAAAACAATTACTTCTTCTAATCAGAATATAACATTTTAAGAAAATACTATTTCTTCTTTTCCAAATAAATCATTTTTAAAATCAAATACATTCATCTATTAAAACATATTATTTAAAAATCCAATAATTCATCAATTAACATATTATATTAAAATCCTCCAATTACATTTAATACAGGCCATTATTTAAATCTCCAATTAAATGTAATATTTAAATCATCAATTAAATATATATGTTTAAATATATATTAAACATATTATATTATTACAATTTCCAAAACCAAATATAATAATATACATATAAATATATATATATATATATATTAATATTTCTAAATATTAAATATTTTAATATTATGAAATATAATATAAAATATTATATTTAAAAAAAAATGAGTTTCAAAATCTGAACCCACATAAGGTTTTTTGGAATTTGTGCATTGTGTATGAGTGGGCGGTTGTGTTTACACACAGTTGACCCATACCTGGGGCGACTGTGTGTAAACACAATCGAACCCCCCCATAAGGGGCGTGACTGTGTTACACATAGTCGTCCCTTGTGGTGGTGGCGGCGGTTGGTGTGGGTGGGCGTGTTAGGCACGGCTTCCCCACAACACCTCCTATGGGGGCGGTTGTGGGGTGAGCCCCCAATGACCCCCCCAAATTTGGATTTTTTTTAAACATAAAAAAAAAAAAAATGTTTTCCAAAACCTTGTGGAGTTAAATCCGCCCAAAAAAATTTAACTGGGTTTTTTTTTCGTTTTTCTTTTGAACATAATCCCAATTAAAATATATATATATGCATGTATGAATATATATATATATATATATATATATATATATATATGTATGCATGTATGAATATATATATTCAGATTTAAGAAATTTATAGAATCAGTTGAGCAAATAAATTTTAGAAATGATCATTTACAACCAAGAATAAGGTTTTTTTCTTGAGCAAATCATTTGCAAACAGAGGTTTCAAAATTTTGAAACAAGATTTAACATGGGTTTTTTTTCTCATAATTCATTTTAAGTTTACCAAACAATTATTTTCAACCAGCATATCAAATATATGAATCTTTTCACAAAAGAAATAAATTTAACAAAATAGAAAACCTGGTTTCCAAATGCTTGAGAGGATGCCAAATGGTGCAATGGTACTTCCACAGATTTAAGCTCCTTCCAAGCAAATCAACAAGCTTTTCCACAATCCAAAATCCAAAACCCCAAAACCAAAATCCTCTTCTTTTACCTTCCTTTCTTCCCTTTTTCTTTTCTTACCATTTTCATGGTTATAGCCAAAAACTTCATGAAAATCCAAAAATATCTCATACAACCACCATCATAAATTTTTGAAAAATAAACTATAAATATCTTCCCTTTTCATTTTTGCATTCAAAAATTTTCAAAAATGCAAATTAAAACCTTTTTCAATTTTCAAACTAAATTTCTATCAATTCCAAAATAACTTAATTCAATTTAATTAATTTAATTAATTCAATAAAATAAATATAATCCAAGATTAAATTATTTAATTAATTAATTAATTAATTAACACCTTCTAACACAATAAACCAAATTAATATAGTAAATAACTTAAATATTTAATGCCACTATTTACCTCTTTAACTTGCAATAAAATAATATCAAGGTGAAATTGAATAACATTAAAACAACTGAACCAGACTGAAAACCAATGACACACTATGACCAAGGTGATGACTTGACACGGGAAACCTAGCTACTATCTCCCAATCGAATACTGTTGGGCAATGGACACGCTCAAACCTGCAGAACCAGGTGGAGTCGATGTCATGTACCTGTTGTAATGCCCCGCCACGCAACCCTAGAGGAAATTGCATTTAACTACTTAAATAGAATAATTTTTTTTTAAAAGAGTATAATTAATAAGCAAGTTCGCTAAATAATGCCAACAACCTCTAAGGTTACGAGATAGAGGTTATATAGAACCTCAACAAAAAACATGATTTAAACCATGTCAATTAATTAACCAAAAAATTAAACACATACATTCCAATAAGATGAATTACATCATCACAAGAGATAATTTTTCATTTCATTAATCCATTTATTAAACCATAAGGTTACAACACTCATTCCCCGAATGAGGCAAATCCAATAAATAAGATTACAATTACAACATCCACCTCGATAACAACTAAGGGGTAAAAATAATACAAGATCAACTAAAATGAAATACAATAAGGACTAATACTGAAACCCACGAGCTCTCCAACTAGAAGTCTTGTCCACATGAACAAGAAGAAAGAGCCCAATGGATTTAGGTGCACGGCACCCAACCAAGTGGAACCCAAAGGCCCACCCCCCGTGCTAGGAGATAGTAACAAGGAATCCTAGTCAAGACCATCTACCTCTAGACATAGGCTAACATAACTAAACCAAACTGAAACAACCAAACACATGAACCTCACAAGTACATCCCAAGGTACAACTAAAATACATGGAAGTACAACACAAGCACAACTCCACAAGGTCACATTGCTTCCAGAAATAAAACAGAACAAGTATGTTATAAGAACCATACACATAATAATCGAACACCAACCATGGTCACATCAGGTATGTTAAGGAAACCATACCCACAAAACAAGTACCAAATATGGTCACACAAAGTACCATCAAACATCACATCATGAGTTACCCACGACGGATCATCGGATGGTGGCCTAGTCTGATCCCCTACCCTCATACATACTAACCCGAAAAATAAAACCAATAGTTGTCCTAGACAGAGTGTCATCACACAGCTCGTCATGAGTTACCCATAGAGTATCGTCGGATGGTGGCCCAGTCCGATCCCCGGCCCTCATACTCGCTAATGCGAAATCAAATACCTTTTGTATAGGCAAGATAGATGACCTTGCCGTTACCGACCTTCCCACCCATCCCAAGCCTAACCGAGCACATGGGTCCATGAGTGAGGCATACTTATCTTGATTAGTGTGAAGTACTACCCAAACTTCTAAGTATATTAATTTAGTTATCACTTAATTATACCACTTACAATGAGTTACCCTAGCACCACTTCATGTGTCAGCCCCCGTTACAAGCCACTCCTCTACTTGACAACACACACACACCAACCAAACGACAATGGTACCAAGGTGCAACAAACAGGATAACAAGTTCACTCCTTTCTCAGGAGGTTACATAAGATAAAACATCTCCAAACATTGGAGGTAACAACAATAACAAAACCACTCCTGACCGCTCCTGACAAGGAGGCACACATTACAAAATCCACTCCTTTCTCAGGAGGCACAAACGTCCTCGTTCATGAAAACTGGGTACTATCATAGACACAACCTCATGCACTATCCAAGGAATACAAACTAGGTTGACATCACAAACGACAACCACAGAACTGAAAACCCCATCTGGAAGACTTACGAATAAAACACACCTTTAACCGGTGTCCCAACAAAAGCACGAAGGGAATATTCAGTGAAGGCATATGAAATAAGCTACCTTTGGATATTCTAAATCCATTTTCCACATAATCATTCAATAATTTATTGCATTAAATTCACTGAATCAAAGTACGTCTTTTCCATACCAGGGAGAAATTATAAACTCAATCCTTACTTCCCTACTGACATTTAAATAATAATTAAATAACCATTTATTCTCATAATCAAAATACGTTGATTCCAATAAATATTGTTTCCTCGTTTTACTATAACCATTTTAAAACAAATGTTTATCTTGACTTGAAACATATTATTTTAAATCAAAACTATTCTCTTTTTAAAAAATAATGTTCAAAATAAAACAATAATTTAATTTCGAGATAACATGCTTCCCCATTTACTCAATTTAATTTAATTCATGCCATACAAAAGACAATAATTTCCTATGCATTTTTAAATTAAATTCACCATTCTAAATAAACAATTATTAAAAAAACATTATCTATTGAAAATAATAATAAAATAAATATTAAAATATGATAATAATAATATTCAATGTTTAAAATATTATTATTTTTTTTTATTTTAACCCACACCCCTTTGTGCCTCGAGCCGCGCGCGCGCCCTAATTTCATTGGGTAGCTGGATTTTTCCGTCAGCCACGGGTTTGACAGTGGGCGGCGGTTTGTTTTTGGGGCAGTGACGGATCTGAGAAGCAGTCGCGATTTCGATGGGGCGTGCGCCACGCATAGGGCGGAGCGAAGAGTTTGGAGGGGGCGGAGGCGGAGGCGTTTCAACAAAGGGCGGGGGGGTTGCAGGCAGAGCCGAGGTGTGGGGATTTGCAAGGCGCGGCGGCACTGGCAGCACCGGCCACCCACCATGGTGGCGCAACCTACACAGCCCGTGCGGGCCACGGAAAGGACAGGGACGATGGCGGTGGGAGCAATGGCGGTGGCCAAACCAGGTGGCGGTAATGCCAGGCAGCGGCAATGCACAGCCACCATAGGCAAATGGGGGCGAGCACGACTGGCGTAGCTTCCCACAGCGCCTCCCATGCGAGCGGCTGTGGGTCGAGCCCCAGCTGCCCTAACCCCAAAATAATAAAATATTTTTTTTTAATATTAATTTTTTTTTTAAAATCCCTGCGGATTTTCAATTGGGTATAATCCCAAAACTTTTAACAGCAACCTTTCTTAAAAGAAAACATAACATATATATCTATGTAAAATATATAAATATATATTTATACATGATATATATTTATTTTTATAAATGAAATATACATAAGTAATTCAGAAAAAGCATATCTAAAAAAACCATTTTCAGTCAAGAAAATCCATCAATTTTTTTGAAGGGATATTTTCAATGAAGGAATTTTATTTTTTTGCAAACAACAAATTCAAACATGAACCTTTCCAATTTCAATAAACCATTTAAATAACATGAACCTGGTTTTGCAAGAATTTGGAAAAGATCCAGATGGTGCCCCGTTCCTTGCTCAGATTCCCTCTCCAGATCAGCCATTTTTACCACTTCAATCCAAAACCCACAATATTGAAGAATTCTTCCTCTCACTAATTCAAACTTTTCCAAAATTTCATCCTCCAAAAATTGAGAGCCAAATCCAAACATAAGGATTCAACCCTAAAAATTCAACAACCACCCTAATAAATTCTTCAAAATAGAAAATGCAAAAATATCTAATTTCTTTAATTTTGAATTTCAAACTTTCAAATTGACTTTTAAATTCATTTTCCAATTTTTCAATTCCTAATTTCCCAAATTGACTTTTATGCATTTTCCTTATTTTTAGATTCAACAAACTAACAATTACTTCAACATAAATAAATTAACTTCTTTCAACCCCATAAATTTAATTAATTAATAAATAGATTTAATCAACGATTAAATTATTTATTAATTAAATTAAATTAATCATAAAATAAATTACATTTCAACATAATTTCCAGATCAAATTAATCCACAACTTAAATACATTAAGCTATTTAAATCACCCAATTTAACTTGTAATTAAATAACGAAGAGAGGGCACAATATTCAAAGCAACACAACCTGACAGACAACTGATGACATACAAGGACTAAGGTGACAACTTGACACGAAAACCTAGCTACTATCTCCCAATCGAATACCGTTGGTTATTGAACACACTCCAACCTGTGAACCCAGGTGGAGTCGATGTCCTGTACTTGTCAACCTGCAATTCAAGTAACCAACAACATATAATATATCCAGCATAAAATTCACACCGTGAAGAGGTAATCACGGGATCGCAGGGCGCTCGCAAGCGAGTGATACGATACCGTCCCCTTCACCAATACACTGCAAATAACTGACAATTCTAACATGTTGATATAATTCAACGCATAAACATCTTTAATTCAAATAACCACTAGGCTAATCCAAAGCACGGAATAAAGATAACATCTAAATAATCAGAAAACACATCACAGCAACATACCCACACAAAGACACACTATCCAGCCAGAAGGCAAAACGGAGGGGTATTACATCCTCCCCCCCTAGGGTTAGGCTTACTCCTGGAAGCCTACAAACACGTAGGGATATAACTCCCTCACACATAATGCACCAAATCAAAATCTCATCTACACACCAAGGTATTAAGTGAGGTACACAGCTCAAAACCCACACAACTGAAAGCTTAAAGGCTCCATCATAATCCCAGAGTACCCAGTGTTTAAACCTAGGTTCTGATACCATGTGTAATGCCCCGCCACACAACCCTAGAGGAAATTGCATTTAACTACTTAAACAGAATAAATTTTTTTTAAAAAGAGTATAATTAAAAGGCAAGTTCGCTAACTAATGCCAACAACCTCTAAGGTTATGAGATAGAGGTTATATAGAACCTCAACAAAAAACATGATTTAAACCATGTCAATTAATTAACCAAAAAATTAAACACATACATTCCAATAAGATGAATTACATCATCACAAGAGATAAATTTTCATTTCATTAATCCATTTATTAAACCATAAGGTTACAACGCTCATTCCCTGAATGAGGCAAATCCAATAAATAAGATTACAATTACAACATCCACCTTGATAACAATTGAGGGGTAAAAATAATACAAGATCAACTGAAATGAAATACAAGAAGGACTAATATTGAAACCCACGAGCTCTCCAACTGGAAGTCTCATCCACATGAACAAGCAGAAAAATCCCAACGGATTTAGGTGCACACCACCCAACCAAATGGAACCCAAAGGCCCACCCCCCATGCTAGGAGATAGTAACCAGGAATCCTAGTCAAGACCATCTACCTCTAGACATAGGCTAACATAATTGAACCAAACTGAAACAACCAAACATATGAACCTCACAAGTACATCCCAAGGTACAACTCAAATACATGCAAATACAACACAAGCACAACTTCACAAGGTCACATTGCTTCCAGAAATAAAACAGAACAAGTATGTTATAAGAACCATACACATAATAATTGAACACCAACCATGGTCACATCAGGTATGTTAAGGAAACCATACCCACAAAACAAGTAACAACTATGGTCACACAAAGTGCCATCAAACATCACATCATGAGTTACCCATGGTGGATCATCGGATGGTGGCCCAGTCTGATCCCCGGCCCTCATACATACTAACCCGAAAACAGAACCAATAGTTGTCCTAGACAGAGTGTCATCACACAGCTCGTCATGAGTTACCCATAGAGTATCGTCGGATTGTGGCCCAGTCTGATCCCGGCCATCATACTCACTAATGCAAAATCAAATACCTTTTGTATAGACAATATAGATGACCTTGTCGTTACCGGCCTTCCCACCCATCCCAAGCCTAACCGAGCACATGGGTCCATGAGTGAGGCATACTTATCTTGATTAGTGTGAAGTACTACCCAAAATTCTAAGTATATTGATTTAGTTATCACTTAATTATACCACTTACAATGAGTTACCCTAGCACCACTTCGTGTGCCGGCCCCTGTTACAAGCCACTCCTCTACTCGGCAACACACACACACCAACCAAACAAAAATGGTACCAAGGTGCAACAAACAGGATAACAAGTCCACTCCTTTCTCAGGAGGTAACATAAGATAAAACATCTCCAAACACTGGAGGTAACAACAATAACAAAACCACTCCTGACCACTCCTGACAAGGAGGCACACATTACAAAATCCACTCCTTTCTCAGGAGGCACAAACGTCCCCGTTCATGAAAATCAGGTACTATCATAGACACAACCTCATGCACTATCTAGGGAATACAAACCAGGTTGACATCACAAACGACAACCACATAACTGAAAACCCTATCTAGAAGACTTACGAATAAAACACACATTTAACCCGTTTCCCAACAAAAGCACGAAGAGAATATTCAGTGAAGGCATATGAAATAAGCTACCTTTGGATATTCTAAATCCATTTTCCACATAATCATTCAATAATTTATTGCATTAAATTCACTGAATCAAAGTACGTCTTTTCCATGCCAGGGAGAAATTACAAACTCAATCCTTACTTCCCTACTGACATTTAAATAATAATTAAATAACCATTTATTCTCATAATCAAAATACGTTGATTCCAATAAATATTGTTTCCTCGTTTTACTATAACCATTTTAAAACAAATGTTTATCTTGACTTGAAACATATTATTTTAAATCAAAACTATTCTCTTTTTAAAAAATAATGTTCAAAATAAAACAACAATTTAATTTTGAGATAACATGCTTCCCCATTTACTCAATTTAATTTAATTCATATCATATGAAAGACAATAATTTCCTATGCATTTTTAAATTAAATTCACCATTCTGAATAAACAATTATTAAAACAACATTATCTATTGAAAATAATAATAAAATAAATATTAAAATATGATAATAATAATATTCAATGTTTAAAATATTATTAATTTTCTTTATTTTAACCCACATCCCTTTGTGCCTCAGGCCGCGCACGCACCCTAATTTCATTGGGTGGCTGGCTTTTTCCGTCGGCCACGGGTTTGACAGTGGGCGTCGGCGGATCTAAGAAGCGGTCATGGTTTCAGTGGGGCATGCGCCACGCGTAGGGCGAAGCCAGGCGCGGGGGTTTGCAGGGTGCGTTGGCGCTAGCAGTGACGGCCACCCACCGTGGTGGCACAGCCTGCACAGCCCGCGTGGGCCACGGAAGGGACAGGGACGGTGGCAGCGAGAGCGGTGGCGGTGGCCGAACCAGGTGGTGGTAACGCTGGGCGGTGGCAATGCACAACCACCATAGGCAAATGGGGCCGGGCACAGCTCCCCACTACACCTCCCATGGGGGCGGCTGTGGGTCGAGCCCCAACTGCTCTAACCCCAAAATAATAAAATAAAAAATTTTAATATTAATTTTTTTAAACAAAATCCCTGCGGATTTTCAATTGGGTATAATCCCAAAACTTATAACAGCAACCTTTCTTAAAAGAAAACATAACATATATATCTATGAAATATATATATATATATATATACATGATATATATTTATTTTTATAAACAAAATATACATAAGTAATTGAGAAAAAGCATATGTAAAAAAACCATTTTCAATCAAGAAACTCCATCGATTTTTTTGAAGGGATATTTTCAATGAAGGAATTTTTTTTTTTTGCAAACAACAAATTCAAACATGAACCTTTCCAATTTCAATAAACCATTTAAATAACATGAACCTGGTTTTGCAAGAATTTGGAGAAGATCCAGATGGTGCCCCGTTCCTTGCTCAGATTCCCTCTCCAGACTAGCCATTTTTACCACTTCAATCCAAAACCCACAAAACTGAAGAATTCTTCCTCTCACTAATTCAAACTTTTCCAAAATTCCATCCTCCAAAAATTGAGAGCCAAATCCAAACATAAGGATTCAACCCTAAAAATTCAACAAACACCCTAATAAATTCTTCAAAACAGAAAATGCAAAAATATCTAATTTCTTTAATTTTGAATTTCAAACTTTCAAATTGACTTTTAAATTCATTTTCCAATTTTTCAATTCCTAATTTCCCAAATTGACTTTCATGCATTTTCCTTATTTTCAAATTCAACAAACTAACAATTACTTCAACATAAATAAATTAACTTCTTTCAACCCCATAAATTTAATTAATTAATAAATAGATTTAATCAACAATTAAATTATTTATTAATTAAATTAAATTAATCGTAAAATAAATTACATTTCAACATAATTTCTAGATCAAATTAATCCACAACTTAAATACATTAAGTTATTTAAATCACCTAATTTAACTTGCAATTAAATAACGAAGAGAGCGCACAATATTCAAAGCAACACAACCTGACAGACAACTGATGACATACAAGGACTAGAGTGACGACTTGACACGGAAACCTAGCTACTATCTCCCAATTGAATACCATTGGTTATTGAACACACTCCAACCTATGAACCCAGGTGGAGTTGATGTCCTATACCTGTCAACTTGCAATTCAAGTAACCAACAACATATAATATATCTAGCATAAAATTCAGACCATGAAGAGGTAATCACGGGATCTCAAGGCACTCGCAAGCGAGTGATACGATACCGTCCCCTTCACCAATACACTGCAAATAACTGACAATTCTAACATGTTGATATAATTCAACGCATAAACATCTTTAATTCAAATAACCACTATGCTAATCCAAAGCATGGAATAAAGATAACATCTGAATAATCAAAAAACACATCACAGCAACATACCCACACAAAGACACACTGTCCAACCAAGAGGCAAAACGGAGGGGTATTACACCTGTAAACCTACAAACAAAGCGTATATTGAACATGCATGTAAAGCATAATAAAACACATCGTGAAGAGGAAAACATGGAATCACAAGGCATTCACAAGCGAGTGGTGCAATTTTGTCCCCTTCACCAATACAAAGTTACAAAACCGGCGAATCTAACATCATTAATCTAATCAAAAGCATAAAACAACATTAATTCAAATATCCACAATGCTAATCTAAAGCATATCATAATGATAACATCAAAATAAAATACCATCACATCAAAATATAACATTCACATCGCTTTACAGTTAGCGATCAAATAGTAATTGAGTACCATAGTCAAAGAACTAATAGAAAATAAAACATCACGAAGAACACTCTCTGATCAAAAGAGCAAAATGGAGGGGTATTACAAAAATACAATAAAATAATTAAAAAAACCCTATATATTCCTCCACATCAAATGACCTTAAGGTCCTCCAAGAAGGGGGAAAATGTGGTACCTTGATTTTCTATCTACAATCATTTGGGTGGTGAGGTATTATTTTATTGAACTTATTCAAGGGTAGGAGTTTTGTGTTTCATAAAGGTAATGGTACTGTAAGTGGCAACAATAACCTTTTTGTTTTGTATGTCCCCAATTGGGGACCTTTGGATGCACCCCTATTAGAGGGTTGATTTGTTTTTCATTTTTTACTATTTCTTATATGGGAATGAACCCCATGTCCACAATTTCTTATGAATCAAAAAATATAATAACAAACCCTTACTTTAACCCTGATATGAAGCTTCATCCTAAATCATAACCTTTACTAAAATAACCCTAAATTATCTCTAACCCCATTTTTAACCTAATTGAAATCTAACCCTAATTGAATCCTTAAATGAAACCCTACTATTATCTACAATTGAATCCCTAAGCCTAATTATTATTTTATTAAATATTTTCTATATTAAGATTTATTTTATTATTTATATTATATTATATTATATATTTTTATTTTTTTTGCTAGTTAAATTGCTGCATGTGGGGCAACACCCATAAAGTATCCAAAATTAAAAATACGGATTGCTTCAAACCCAAAATTGGGGAGCACAGAGCTACAACATCAAACCAAATTTAGCCTTGCCTATGTTGTTATTCTAACTGACTTGCATTTAATGTGTTGGCCACCATGTCCTATACAGAGAGGACTTCAAACTCTGTTCAATGTTCCCCTTTTTTTGACGAAGATTTCTTGCCAGGGGGCAACTTTTTACGCTTTACCTCTGTCCAACCATCCTCATCCTAGGAGGAGACCATAGTGTTTTGATATGCTCCATTTGAGGAGCGTGTATTCCTCAATTCATCTGACCTTCCCCGACCATTGACGATGTCCTCCTTGACTTTGCCCCATTAAGCACCAAGTCATTCGAAGACCCACCCTTTGAATCCTCAGTAGTGGCAATGTTGATAGGGGAAATCATAGGGTCCAGAGATTTGAAAATTTCTGGAGAGGAGGAAATTACTTTTGAAAGATTTGAAGAAGAACATGAAGCCGCTAGAGAAGAGATCTAATAATGATGGGATTCAACACTGATCCACCATGTGGGGATGCTGCTAAAGGATTGGTTCTGGATCCCAACCACATGGATATTTTCTTTGGGGCATTGAGGTGTGTGATGTTCTGTTGAGAAACACAACCTACATCTAAAAGCAATCTTTTCATATTCAACTTGTTGTCTCCATAGTCTCTCACCCACCTTCAATGAAATCTCCACTGGGAGACCATGGGAGAGATCCATTTCCACACAGATTCGAGCACAGGTGGTGCTTGCATACTTAGTTGTTTCTGCTGAGGCACCTAGAAACTTGCCCAGACCATTTCCAATGGTTTGAAAGCATTCCAACTCCCAAAACTGTATTGGGAGATATGGCAGAAGAACCCACAGAAAACAGGAATTGAATGTTTCTGTGTGAGGATCGAAGGAGGGATACCAAGGTTTCATACATAGGAAATCGCCCTGAAACACCCACGACCCATTTTTTACCACCTTTTCCTTGTTCTCACAGGACTCAAACTCAAGGATAAAGAAACCCCTAGCACAGGGGAAGATATTGATTTCATCCTCCAAACCCTCCTTCCAGGTAGATTTGATCCATGCATGGAGATCACATAGCTTAGGCTAGGTTTTTACAAACCTACAAATGATGGCGTTGTCGCGAAGGAATTCCTCTCTGTCATGTACTGGGCCATCTACACGAATCTCAGGCACTTTCTCAGAATGATGTATTTGAAAGGGAGCTTTGATATCCCTAGGCTCGAATGAACCAATTTTCTTGCTCCGGGCAATGCCAATCTTCACTCCAGTCGACCCGTGCATATCAAGCAAGGGTGTGCAGGCCTGTCTCATTAATTCATGATCCGCAAGAGGGGGAGGAAGGGTTCCCTGCGCGCCATTGTTCTCCATCAAACCCCCGGAAGAATGTGCTATCGAACCAGCCCAATCCTTTCCTCGGAGGGCATCAGTGAAGCATTGTCTAGGCTTCATATTGTTGGTAGCAGGGAAAGGAGCACCAAACGGCGCGGGTGGGCATGTTTGGTCACCATAATCTTTGAAACCCTTGGAGCAGGGTCGCGAGGGAGAGGAGCGAAGAGATGCAGATGGAGGCATTGCACGGAAGTTGAGTTTTTATATTATATTATATATTTAATTCATATAATAACAATAATTTATTATGTCGAGAGGCGTCCACAGTAGCATCCATCAAAAATCAAAATTTTATGTAAGGAAAAACTCTTCAGCTAAAAGTTGATGTTCAAATGACATGCAACTAGCATAACTAAATTCATTGTATGTAGACATTTTTTCAAGCAGATTTAAAGAAGATTTTAAAGTGCAGTCTGTGGATGGTGCATTTCATCAATTTTCTTATATATTTCATGTTTGAGTAATGGAAGAACGTGGAATATTAGGTGCTTCAAGGTGAGGCTACATATTTATGTTGCGCGCTTCAGTTTTTTATCAGCATCCATATTCATAGTGCCACGGTTTTTTATCTTGTGCATGCCTCGCCTGAATATCTCCCACGACTCTCGAGCCCTTATGGAGGGTGACATCGATGAGAAAGATGAAGCATGGTTAGCTAATACTATAATTAACCTTTTGTAAATCAGCATGGAGGCTACTTCTCTTGCACCTGCTCTTCATTCGTAAAGGCACTAGAGGCATATGCAGCTTATTATTGCGTAGGTATAGAGTTTTTTGATCTTTTTTGTGCTATACTTTTTCATAATTCATTTGATGATAGGAGGATGATTCATCAATTTGCATCATTTGGACAGTTTTTCAGAATTTATGCACATGTTGTACAAGGATCCATTCACTAATTAAGCTATGGGTTTTATATCTGCAGCCTGATCGAGTAATGGATTTCTACAAAAATAATTACTTGCAGCTTATCATACGAGCACATGAATGTGTTATGGATGGGTTTGAAGGTTTTTCTCAAGGACACTTGATTACTCTTTCTCCAGCCACCAATTTATTGTGGTATGTTTATTTCTTTATGGATATAAAATTAATTCAGTTGGCTTGGTGTTGAAAAAAATCTGTTCATTTTTTGCAGGAACTGCAAACAATGCGGGTGCAATCTTAATTATAAGAAGGGACTTTGTGGTGGTTCCCAAAATAATCCATACTCTTCCTCCCACCTTCACGTCAGCAAAAGGATCTCCCAAAGGTCATGCGGAAGATACATAGATGCGGGTATTTTATTCCATAGAACTCAAATTCTTGTGCTTTGAGTTATTTATATTTATGTACACCCTATATGATGTAAAGGGTTAAAAAAAGAGTTTGAAGCGGAAGATAACAGAGGTGGTGATGTATTTAATCTGAATAAATGTCATTTTCTTGTCCAAACAGATGCACATGCACCATGGAAGATCAAGTACTTGAAGTGCACCTGCTTATTTTAGTGATTCGTAGAAGCAAGCAGCTAAAGGGGGCTTAATGTCTTGTGGATCATCAATAAACCCACGGCTATAGAGAAGAGGAAGAGCTTCATTTACATACAGGATTTTATTGAGCTAAATTCTAAGAGTGTTGAATCTAATTTGATTACCCTCCCTGCGTGGAGATGAAAAAAATATTTTTTTCATCTCTTTTGTTCCTTTAAAAAGAAGGCTTGGAGAAGATTGGATAGATCATTTCTTTTCTTTTTTCTGTTTTTTCTTTTTGAATCTTGTCTTATTTTTGTTTTTACATTAAGATTCGTACTTTTGCATGATCAGATGTTTGAAATCGGTTCCTTCTGAATTAAGGGGCGTTCACTTGCAATTGTTGGTGACTTTCTTTTGAGAGATAATTAGATATAAGCTAAAAGATTCATAGATGTTCAAATTAAAATTCATGCAACTTTCATGATTAGTATTGATCATAACTAATCTATTTTGTTATTTTGAATTTTTTAGTTTTTGCAATTTAATTTAATTTTACAATATAAAATAATTTATATGTAAAAAAAAAATACAATAGAAAGGTTACTATTATATTTAAATTTCACTCTTTAATTGTTGAATTATTTTAAAATGAATATGTACTTTTATTTAATTCATTTATATTACATAATCACTTTAATTTAATTAATTATGAATTTCACAATTAAATAATAAATATGTTATGAATTTTAAAATTAGAATTTAGTTTAATTTTAAAATTAGAACTTAGTTTAATTTTAGAATGAAATCTAAGTTTTGCAAATATTGTGGTGATTGATTATTTATTTGCTTTATGATTGGTTATTCAAATTTAAAGAACAATACTTAGTAATTGAAATCAAAAATATATATTATGGTAAGTTATCTATTTGAATTGAATGTATTGGTTCATTAGAATTATTTAAGTAATTATTTCCAATAAAAATATTATTTTTAAAAATAAGATAACTTCTTTATTAAATTACTAGACATAAAAAGAAGTTAGTATGTAGATTTCTGGAAAAAACTGTGTGAGAATTTTTTACATCAACGTTTCGGATCATACTCCATGATCCATCATGAGCATGATAAGGAGATAGAGAGAAATGAAAAAGAGCAAACAGACTTGGATATAAAAAGGAGAGGAGGGAGTTTGGGAAGGTTCCGGATGATTTTACTCAAGATTTAAAAACAAGTTTCTAAAATTTAAAAAATTAAGAATGAAACAACATATCTCTTGAGATTTATTTAAGTAATATTTTCTAATAAAAATAATTATTATTTTTAAAAAGGTACACATAAAAAGAATTTTCTAAATTTTATAAAATTAAGTATGAAAGAAATTTCTTAAATTTACTATTGTGTATAAAACTATTCATTGTAAAATATTCTTTAATTCATTGCAAAATGTTTTTTAATAGAATGGAAATAAAAGTATAAAGGAACAAAACATAAATTGTTCATTTTAAAATTCTAAATAAATTAATGTATTTAAAATTTTAAAAATTGAAAATTAAATAAAATAAAAATATTTTAAATTTATTAATACACATAAAAATATGTTTCCAAATTAATATATTTAAAAGATAAAAAATTGCAATACTTTTAAAAGATTATAAATATTTCAAAAAAGAAAAAATCATTAATATTCTATTTTATTCAAAATTAAATATTATAAACTTAAGATTTTACTCAAGATTTAATTGTACAAAATATAACAACTTAAATATATAGTCTAATAATAGATGCTTCCAGATAATGATAACTTTGGACGTATTTAATATATATTAATGATAACTCTCCATGTATTATATATATATCAATATTTAATATATATGCTAGTAAAATAATAATATTCATATAATAATCTAGCATGTTCATGTTAAAATAATCTATATAAGTTAAGTCAATATATATCTTTATGGACATGTGTATTTAAATATTAACTTAAAAAATATAAAAAATATAACATAATATAATAATATAATAATATAATATAAATATAAAATATAAATATATATTTATTACAATGATATAATAAATATAATATAATAATAATGGAATAATAAAAATATAATAGTATATAGTAGAAGTTAACAAGTGTGGGCATGGGGTTAGAATGAGGAACAAGACTAAGGTCTAGGCCTCCTGTTGTTGAGGCACCTGAAGTTATTGATGAGGCCTCCAAATACCCTGAAGAACATGTAGTGGGGCTACTGTTGTGCCTCCTTTTTGGCTGCTACGTGCTTGATGTAGTTTTCTTTTGTTTCAGTTGTCATTTTTTGTAAAGGGTTAGACCCCTTCAAAACCCATTTTTTACCTCTAATCAAATACAAGTGTAACCCATATTTTATTATATTTAAATAATAAATATTATATTATATTATTCTTAATAAATAATATAATTGAACTATAATTATCATTGTCAATTATAATCTTTATCTATATTATATTTATATTTACTATATTAAAAAATTATATTAATATACATTATTTATATAAATTATTTTAAACTATGCATTACACCTATTTCAAATGTGAATACTAATTTTTAAATCTTGTTACCTCCTATAAGAATATAACATCAGAGTTCTACAAATCAGAGACCCTGAAATGAAAAAAAAAAATCTTTTGATTCTGTTGAGAATAATGCAAGGAAAAAAAAGAAGCAAACTCTATAATGATGTTATAAGTTGTTCAAAGCATTGAAGATTTTGTTATATATTTATAGGAATGTGTGATGCAATGTCAGATTTTCCATTGGAGTTGTTTCCATTGTTTGGATGTCTTTTCAGTGATTCATCTCTCTTTTTTCGTTTCCTTCTCTTTTAATTTTTGTGGGTATTTTTTTTTATTTATTTTTATTTTTCTTGTGAGTGTTTTTTTGCTTGTGGGTTTGTGCTGCAAGTGTGAGGGTTGAGATAGTAGAGGCAGAAGAGGTAGTAGCAAGAAAAAACACAAAAAGCATATGTTGTTAAAAGGAAAATAAAGCAAAAAGCAAACTCTATAATAATATTATAAGTCATTCAGAGCATTGAAGATTTTGTTATATATTTATAGGAATGTGTCTTGCAATGTCAGATTTTTCCATTGGAGTTGTTTCGATTGTTCGAATGTCTTTTCAGTGATTAATCTATCTTGTCTCATTTCCTTCTCTGTTAATTTTTGTGGGTGCGTTTTTTTATTTATTTTTTTCGTGTGGGTGTGTCCTTTTGCTTGTTGGTTTGTGTTGCGAGTGCAAGGGTTGAGATAGCAGCGGCAGAAGAGGCCGCAACAAGAAAAATTTGTGCTTTAAAGTTTTTCTCATTTTTCAAAATGAGGTTCAACGCTTCGTCTAGTTTGTAAGAAGAAAAGGTTATCTATAGATGGTGGTGGTGATGGGACATCCTTGCTTATGATCAAAAGGTTAATAATTTAGTTTGTCCAAATAGATTTCTTTTAATACATAGAATTTTTTATTTCATGAACTATTTATTAGTTTGGGATTCTCTTTACCTTGTTGCTAAGGTATTTTCTGCCTATTCTATTGTAATATTGTGTTTTACAAAAATAGTAGTTTGAACAATAGGTGTATTGTAATATGAGAATTTTTAGGTTAGTTTTGATGAGCATTTTGTAAAATCTATAAATTATTAATTTTATGACTTGTAGAAACTTAGATCTATATTTTAAATTTGTTAATATCTTTTCTAACTTCATATTTTAATATTTTAATGCTCGAGCCTCTGAAACAAGAGGGAGAAACCCCAAATTCATGAAGCTCCAAGAATTCAAAATTTCCCTCTTCTCCAGATCTACTTGTATCCACCAAACTATTTGTCTGAGACAATTTGAGGTATGCATGGAATCTTGTGAGCATCCCCACATGAGTGCAAGAATAGGTTCAAATGATTTGTTTTGTAGCAATGAGCAGTTTAACTTGGACATTTAAGATGGTTGTAGCAGTTCAGTTCATCTATAGCAACTTGTTCTTTATTTATAAACCAATCTAGGGCTTTGCTGGTAATTTTATACCTTAAGCATTACTGTACAACATAGAATTTAATAGTGGTTGAAAGGGACAACTTCACCCGTGTCCTAAAGTCCTTTTGCAGTATTGACTTATCTTTGTAGATCAATAGATGCACATTGTATTCTCTCATTTATTTGAATAATAACAGCCCATCTTTTTATTCCTTTGGATTTACTAGAGAACCCATTAGTGAAGGAATATCCATAGTTTTAGCATAGTAGCTTTGAGTTATTTCTTTGGATAAATCTGCTCGATGTCCTTAATAAAATCAATGTCTCTTGCATCATACGACCCCAGATCTGTCCTTGCAGAAAAGTTCTAATATGTATCATGGAGGGTCCTTGAGGAAACGTGTATTGTAATATTGGGTTTAGAAAATTTATGGCTTACATAAAAAATGTCTTGTAATATTGACGGTCTGGAACATTTGTGGTTTGGTTACTTGCATTTTTGTGATCATCAAACATTTTATTTAGTTTTAAAAACATAAATATTTGTTTAATGGCATGTAAGGCCATGGATTTATATGATTAATTGGTCCTAGGATTCCTATCTACCTATTTATTTTGTTATTTCAATCCTTTATCTTAATCAGGGAATTGGGATTGTGGGAATGGATATCTTGTAGTATTGGGGTTGAGAATTTGTGATTTGGAAAACAAATGTATTTTAACATTCATAGTTTCATAGTTTAAAATGAAATGAAAATTCTCAACTCTTGGTATCTTTTTATTTGTTAACTTTGATTAGTAAAAAGTTTCCAATAAATGAACTACAGTGTATGCTCAATTTTTCTGGATAAACTATGTCAAATGGAGAAATGGACACAAATGAGATTTCTTCCTAATCAGGGATAGGTTGCAAAAGAAAATTCAGTTATTTAAATTTATTACATTACCAAAGATTCTTTTGTTGTCATTATGTTTTGAAGAGTGTTTAAAGTTGGGTATTAAAAATGAGAGGTGTTATTTCAAAATAATTCTAGGTTGTTCATGATTACTTATGTGTACAAGCCAGTTCCTAAACATATTCTTTTCAAATTATTCTCCTAATGTTTTCTAGGCTTAGTAGAAGTTTGTTAGTTTGTTTCCTCTCTTGCTTTCGTGCTTGTATAAAGCATAGAATTTGATCTTCTTTTTCCTCAGCAACTACTTTGATAGAAGTATTGGGATTCTATAATTTGGGATTGCGGGAGCATATATCTTGTAGTATTGGGTTTGAGAAGTTGTGGTTTGAAAAATAGATGTATTTTAACATTCATAGTTTCGTAGTTTAAATTGAAATGAAAATTATCAACTCTTTGTATTTGTTTATTAGTTAAATTTGATTAGTGAAATTTTTTTCATGAATTCACTGTAGCCTATGCTCAAATTTTTTTGGCAAACTATGTCAAATGGAGAAAGGAATACAAATGGGATTTCTACCTAATCAAGGATAGGGGCTGCAAAATCAAATTCAGTTATTTAACTTTATTACACTATCACAGATCTCATTTTGGTGTCATTATGTTATGAAGAGTGCTTAGAGTTGGGTATTAAAAATGGAAGGTGTTATTTCAAAATGATTCTAGGTTGTTCATGATTACTTCTATGTATAGGTCGATTCCTAGACATATTAATTTCAAATTATTTTCCTAATATTTTCTAGGCTTAGTAGATGTTTGTTAGTTTATTTCCTCTCTCTTGTTTTCATGCTTATATAGAGCATAGGATTTGATCTTCTTTTTCTTCTACAGTTGCTTTTATAGAAGTATTGAGATTTTTTAATTTGGGATTGTGAGAGCAGATATCTTGTAGTATTGTGTTTGAGAAGATGTGGTTTGGAAAACAGGGATGTATTTTAACATTCATAGTTTCACAATTTAAAATGAAATGAAAATTCTTAACTCTTGGTATCTTTTTATAAGTTAACTTTGATTAGTAAAAATTTTCCAGTAAATACACTATAGTGTATGCTCTATTTCTTTTAGAAAAAATATGTCAAATGGAGAAAGGGATACAAATGGGTTTTCTTCCTAATCAGGGATAGGCTGCAGAAGCAAATTTAGTTATGACTTTAGTACATTACCACATCACATGTTTTGTTGTCATTATGTTTCGAAGAGTATTTAGAGTTGGGTATTAAAAGTGGAAGGTGTTGTTTGAAAATGATTCTAGGTTGTTCATTATTACTTTTGTGTATAGGCAAGTTCCTAAGGACCTAAACAAATTCATTTGAAATTAGTTTCCTAAAGTTTTCTAAGATTAGGAAATTTATTAGAAGTTTGTTAGTTATTTTCCCTCTTGTTTTCATGCTTGTATATAGCATAGAATTTGGTCTTCTTTCTCTTTTGTAGCTGCTTTGATAGAAGTATTGGAATTATGTGATTTTGGATTGTGAGAGAAGATATCTTGTAGCATTGGGTTTGAGAAGTTTTGGTTTCGAAAAAAGATGCATTTTAACATTCATAGTTTAAAATGAAATGAAAATTATCAACTCTTGGTATCTCTTTATTAGTTAAACTTTGATTAATAAAAAAAAATCAATAAATGCACTACAGCGTATGCCCAAATTTTTTGGACAAACCATGTCAAATGGAGAAAGGGAATGGGATTTCTTCCTAATTAGGGAGAGGCTACAGAAGAAAATTTAGTTATTTGAATTTATTACATTACCACATCACATGTTATGTTTTCATTATTTTTAGAAGAGTGTTTAGAGTTGGGTATTAAAAGTGGTAGTTGTTGTTTCAAAATGATTCTAGATTGTTCACAATTACTTCTAGTTTAATGTAGGGGAGAGGGGCCCATAGTAGGGCAACCTACTTTTCGGCTTTTGAATTTTATAGCATATGATTTCAAAAAAAAAATCAATTTTGTACAGCAGTTTACTTGCCAGCTCATCTGCTTAAAAAAATTATTTTTAAGGCCACATCAGCATGTTTTTTGTAAAAACACATAGGGGCCCATAGTAGGGAAATGAGTACCATGAACATGTTTGGTTGATGTGGCATCACAGGATCCACAAGATTATTTACTTTATGGAAAAAAGTGTTTTGAAAGTGGATATTAAATGCTCCACTGTGGGGCCTATTGAAGACTACTTCTATCCCTACTATTGGTCCTTGCCCTACTATGGGCCCCTCTCCCCTATAGGCCAGTTTCTTAATAGGTTCATTTGAAATTAGTTTCCTAATATTTTCTAGGCTTAGAAATTTTTGAGAATTTAGTTTGTTTCCTCTCTCTTGTTTTCATGCTTCTAGAAAGCATAGAATTTGGACTCCATTTTCTTTTGTTGCTGCTTTGATAGAAGTATTGAGATTCTATGATTTGGGATTGTACGAGAAGATATCTTGTAGTATTGGGTTTGAGAATTTTTTGTTTGGCAAACAAATGTTGTTTAACATTGATAGTTTCACAGTTTAAACTGAATTGAAAATTCTCAACTCTTGATTTTTTTTGTTATTTAACTTTGATTAGTAAAAATTTTCCAATAAATTCACTGCAGTGAATGCTCAAATTTTTTGGACAAACTATGTCAAATGGAGAAAGAGATACGAATGGGATTTCTTCCTAATTAGGATAGGTTGCAAAATAAAATTCAGTTATTTGACCTTATTACATTACCACATCACATGTTTTGTTGTCATTATGTTTAGAAGAATGTTTAGAGTTGGGTATTAAAAGTGGCAGGTGTTGTTTCAAAATGATTCTAGGTTCATGATTACTTTTGTGTATAGGCCAGTTTCTAAACAGATTCATTTCAAGTTAGTTTCATAATGTTTTCTAGGCTTACTAAATTTCTTAGAAGTTTGTTATTTTATTTCCCCTCTTTTGTTTTCGTGTGTACAAAGCATAGAATTTGGTCATTTTTTTCTTCTGCAGCTGCTTTGATAGAAGTATTGTGTTTTTGTGATTTGGGATTGTACAAGAAGATATCTTGTAGTATTGGGTTTCAGAAGTTGTGGTTTGGCAAACAAATGTTGTTTAACATTGACAGTTTCACTAAATCCCTGGAAATGTAATTAATATTTGATAAACACTCTCAATTATTTGTAGAAATTCAAGGATTAGCACATCAACACTTAAAATATTGTAGTAAAATTAATTCCAAGTACTTAGTCGCCAACCATTCACCAATATCAATACCCAATATGCAAAAAAATCAAGATAGTGTAGGAACTACTTGAAGCAAGGTTCATTGAGTGGAGTGTTAGAAAATTTTCATTCTTGGTAATTTTAGTTTGAAAGAAATAATGGTTATGGTGGTCATGTGTGTTTTTAGGATCCAAACACAAATACTATCAAGGAAAAGTGCCCTATTTATATAATTGATGAACTATTAGATGAATTACATGGATCTTTGTTTTTTGCAAGTTACATTTATGGCTTGGCTATCACAAATTTACTTATGGGAAGTAGATATCCCAAAGATAACTTTATGGACTCATGATGGCCATTATAATTTTTTGGTGATGTTGTTTGGACTTAAAAATTCACTATCCACACTCTAGTCCAATAAACTATTTTTTTATATACTCTTTAGATATACATATTGGTCTGGACTTTGATGATATTCTCATTTACAATAGGAATGAGAATATCGTCTAATTCACTTGGAAAAGAGCTTTGATGTACTATAAAATGATCAATTATGTATAGATCATTACAAGTGTTATTTACAAATAATAAAGGTGGAATAACTCATCCATATTGTCTTACGAGGAGTTAAGATAGATCTCAAGGAAATTAAAAACTCTAAAAAACCAAAAAATGTTAGATTTTAATTAAGAATTTTTAGGTTTGATCAATTATTATAATAAATTTATCAAAATTTGTGGTAAAATTTTCTCTTTAATGATAATATTAAGAAAAAATACATTTAGGTGGTGTGAATCAACAAAGTATGTATTTGAGAGGGACAGCCCTTTGGTGAAATGGTGGGGTTTCTTTCTTGTTGTTCCAACAACTAAAGTTCAAACCTTGTAAGGTTACTCTATATTGTATCAACCATTGAGGGGCCCTCGAGATCTTGTATCTTGATTTACCCATGGGATGTGGAGTGGGATATTTCATTTCCACCTAGGGGTACATCCGTAACTTAATTTTTTAGAGGGGTGACCCTTTGGTGAAATGGTGGGGCTTCTTGCTTATAGTTCTAACAACCAAGGTTCAAACCTTACAGGGTTACTGTCTATTGCATCAACAATTGAGAGCACCCCAAGATCTTGTATCTTAATTTACCCATGGGTTGTGAAGTGGGGAATTTCATTCCACTGAGGGGTACATCCCTATCTTAAAATTTTGTTAACAAGAAAACCATAGCCCGCCATGCCTACCATGTCTTCCCTCACGTTTGTTTCAATGATGGATTTTGCTCTTCCTATGAGGGTTTCTACTTTCACACACATTCTAGATTTTATCTCACTTCCCTAAACTCTTATGATTGATTTGTTGAGTGTTGGATTTTCCCTTTCAAAGTGTGTGGTTTTAGTTGGGGTCTCTCTGATGTGTGCCTCCTTATAGATTTGACCCCTTTCGCCCCTCCTCTCCTTAGTTATGCTTTAGCAGCTAGATCTAGTCCTACTCACCCTTTTTGGGTGTCTCTCCCTTTGCCTTATCCCAAACCTTCCTCTATGGTGGTTTGTGGAGTGTATGTTGATAAAATGAGGGTTTCTACCAATGTTAGGGTTTGATGTGTCATTTTTACAACCTTTGGCCCTCTCTTCTTGACTTGCACAAATGAGTTTTGGATTCTTGGAGGTCCCTAGTGGCTAGTAAGATTTCAAGCTCCTCCCTTATGCTAAAGTGTTTTTATTGCTTCCTTTGCTTCTTTTGAGGATCATTATTTGGTGTTGGGTCAACTGTGGGCTTAGGAGAGTACTCTCTCTTGCTCAAACCCTAGACATATTCCTTCAACCCCCTCATTGAACCACTCAATGTGTGTTCGGTGTGGGTTATACTTTTGAATCTCCCCCTTCAATTTTGGTAGGAGTGTTTTTATGAGGCCATTAGCAATTCTATTAGTCTTTTTTTGAAGGTTGATGATTCCACCTCCTTTATGGGGCATTCGACCTTTGTTCAAACTTTGGTAGATATTTGTATCTCTATGCCTCTTAATGAGGATGTGGATTTGTTGGTTAGGGATTGGACCGATCTCAACCACTCGATTATGGGGCCCTTCCCTTCATTTGCCATTTTCGCTTCACTATTTGTCACTTAGATTCAACTTTCTCTCTCTTGCATCATAAAGGTGAAATTACTTCATGGAAGAATGATAATGATAATCAAGCTTGACTATTTCTAATTTTGTCTCTTTGGAAGAAGTCTCCTCCTAAGTTTTTGATGAGTGTCTTACTTTTGGTGTAGATTTGACATACCCCAAGGACCCAATCGGTGTTCCTCCTCTTCCAAGTATTTTTCCTATTACACAAGCTACTTTCGATTAGCTCCAGGGTCCTATTGTGGTTGGTGAATCTTGTTCATCTTGTTTTCCTTTTGTTCCCCTTTCATGTGTTGATGGTCTACCCATGGGGATGTCTCTTTTTCTACTTGTAGCGAAGTAAAAGCATAAATTTGTGTCACACTTTCAGCCAAATAAATAGTTCCAAGCGAAACATTTTTGACCAAAAAAGTATTGGCCGAATAGGTTTCGATTGAAACCACATGGCCTATATGTGGCACACAGGGTTTTGGTACAATATGTTTCGTTTGAATCCAAAAAAAAAAATCACTTTGCCGCTTTGAAATCGGCTTATTTTATGCACGGTGTTTCTATAGAAAGGGTTTCGATCAAAACCCTTTCTACTGAAACTGTCTATGTGGCATCCTAGTTGGCAGCCAACTCAGCTTTTTTCATAATTTTCTAAAACTTTCAACTTCAACTAAGTATTTCCTCAATCAGAATGATTTTTTTTTTAATATAAAAATACCCTTTTGTAGAGGTCGGAGTGGTGAATCTAAATATGTAATTTATTTAATATTTTGATTAGTTTTAATATATTTTATTGCTAAACTAATGCAAGTAGGTTGTTAAAGTTAAAAAAGAGGTTGATTAAAAATTTAAAAAAATAGTAAAACATATTATAAAATTTAAAAAAAATATATGGTGCACTAGAGGAGAAAGTCCTCTTCAAAAGGGTATAATTTATTTTTTGAAAATGATTTAAAAAATAGACAATAGTTGACGTCCCATGAAAACTATCAAATTCTGACAAGTTTGACTTTAAAACGTTATTACAAGAAAAATATACATCGAAATTTGAATTTTTTTTTTCCATGCACTAGATATTGAAGTTACCTATTTGGAGAAAAAAAATTCAAGGAAAAATGAATTTGTTTCTTGACGTCCCGTGAACGTCACTGTTTTATAAAATTTTCAGCATTCCAAAATGTGTTCTTAAATTAACAAAAAAATAATGAAAACAATTTTAAAGTAAAAATAAAAATTACAAGAATAAACTTCATCAAAATTTCTACATTTCATTAGTTTACATCATTTTAAAATTCAAAACATAAAGACCATTTTTATGTGGTCAAAGTTCAAAAAAAAAATTATTGTTGGCCGATTCTTTTACAAAGTGTGACATAGGTTTGTGCTTTTACCTAGCGAGATTCTAGATTATAGTATCACTTGGACCATTGTTTGTAGAAGGTGAGAAGGTCCCACTTCTTCCTCTTCCATTACTCATTCTTGAGACTTGATGGATAATTCTGTTGTATAGGGTCAAGATACTTATTTCTTTTTGGTTTTATGCTTTGGTCAAAAGCATTCCTAGTCTTTGTATGGTTTTATCTTAGTCTCACTTTTGGTGAGAATTGTCAAACTTACCTTGATGGTTGTTCTATATCGGGTTTGGTCCCTTCCCACTTAATATTAATAAAAAAAGTATGTCTTTGAACTTCTCAAACATTCCATGCATACCATGCATATAGTTGTCATGATTGATTCCTCCCAAACATTCATCATTGAAAGTGGTTCTTGGGGTGTAGGAATTGACACAATATTGATAAAAGAAGGAATTCCCTTAGTCTTCGCTAGAAAAGCACTAGTATACAAATAAATGGTAAAATGTATGTATGAGAAATAAATATTAGCTTTTATTTCAGATCTAACTCATTGGCGTATACATAGTATGGGGTGATATTTCATCATCATCAAGCCTTAGGCATTTCTTGGAAAAATGAGTCTTTATGATCAAACAAAAAAACTAGGTCATTAATTTATTAGGTTTTGAAATATGGAATTATCTACAAGAAGGGAAAGGGAATTTTGCGTAAAATTCCCTATATCACAATTCAAATCCCATGGAATATCATATTATTCATCCTTACCAACACTAGATTATTTGTAGGAGGTCAAAAAATGTTGGCAACATGATGCAAAAATTTAATAACTAATTCATCATCTAACAAGTGCTTTGAAGAGCTAGAGTCCATGCAAGGGAGAAAAAACTATGTTTGTGATATTTAGAGTTGATATGATAGTTGTGGTTGGAGGTGTTTGCATAACATGGAACAGTTCTCAAGATGGAATGGCATAAAGTGTGACAATATGGCATTAGAAAACAAGTTATTTGAATGTGTGTATATATATTTACACATACATATACATACATATATAGACACAGTTGCATACCTATGTGCCTATATATATACACCACGGAACAAGAAAGAGTAGAGGAATCGAGTCATAGGTAGTTGTGCTTTTGAACAACAAAAGAAAATATTAAGAATATTTGATCGAGGAGCAAGGGCAGAAAAATAACGTATTATATTATCAACATGAAAATGAGGTTGTCCTAATCAACTTGTTCATAGAATAATTCAATGAGCATATAGAAGTTTTGTTAGTATAGATCCTGGCTATGTGTCTTTTCCCTTGTGAAGCCTAGTTTGTCATTTAGAATTGGTCTTGTAATTGTAAGCAATGAGTAGACAGATGTTGTGGGTAGATGTATGACTCATTTTTGTAAGTTGTGTGTCTTGAGTAGTCATATTTAATTATGCAGTCAATAAAGAAAGAATTAATGATCTTGAAACAACGTGAGATATGCAAGCAATTTATTGTACATATGTATGTTTAGATTCATATGTATACGTGTAAAGTTCATTTATAGATGAGAGTCATATATATTTATTTCTTTATTTAGCCATTAATTGAGAATCTTCTTCAAAACAGAGTGCAAGTGAATTCAATTTAGACCAAAGTTGAAGATTGACCAGGGCGAGGTGAAAGCATATATATAATTAAACTTAACAAGCGTAATTATTATTCTACTCATATCTATATTGATATATTGCAATAATAATAATTGGACCAATTGGTGTAACGAAATAAATGCTTACATTTTTAATTATTCAATTAAATTTTGAAAATGCATCATAAAATATGCAAACGTATGATAAAAATGTGATGCACAAAGAGTGATAAATGTAAAACTTAATAAGTTGTTACCAAGCAATACTATTACAGGTTAGTTTGCACCGTCTTAACTTTTTTGATTGACTATTGAAAATAAATAAGTCTAGTTTTTTTTGTTGTATTTAATTTGATTTAAGGTCAATGTTTAATAAGCACTAAATAGTTTTGCAGCAAATGTAAATAATTTTGGCTTGTTTCATTTATGTTTACTAATTTTTTCATTAAATTATTTTATTATGTATTGTAGACGAACGAATCACTATTAGTTCCATGGATTAAAATTGAAGGTGTTTTGATTCTTTATTTGTACCATTTAACTAATCAATGCTCTATTCTATACACTTAATGTTTTCTTTTAGAAATATATTAATATACAAATAGAATGTAACTTTTTAATAATTCTATGTCTTTTTAATTTAAAGTAAGCTAATGCACTCAACTATTGAGAAGATCTGGAAATTCACTATTGGAAATATAATTTAACTATTACTAATTTTTTTTATAAGACATGGTTGAAAAGTAAGTATAAATTTAGGTAGTTGTAATTTTTTTGTTCAAATTTTAAAGTATTAATATATAGTTTTAGGAACGCCTTCTTTTTACACTCGCACTATAATAAGCATAGATATAATCATTTTTAGATGTGAACACTTTCCAATTACTTGGTTGAAATGGGTATAGCATAATACAATGTTGTACAATGTCACGATAAAGAGTGCATGTGAGGAGACAAGCACATCAACAAATCCATCAAATATTACCAATTATAAAGCTCGTTAGATTCATTAGTATTATTAAAACAAATTAGGAGAATAGGAAAAGCATGAGGAAAATAGTATTGGCCAGGATGAAAATGAAGTCAAATGAACTTTGTATGGGAAGAAAGTATTTGTATCAAAATCAAAATAAATATGCCCATCTAAATATCGTGTATAAGAAATATCATATTTGATAGATTACAATGAATAATATAACGTATAATTGATGTGAATCCAAATAGTTTTATGTACATAGAATCAGTGAACTTGTTGTATGTGAAAATGATAACTTCATTGTGATTATAGTTGTGTGATTGAATCTTTGGTTAAAGAAAAATAAAATTATTAATAAGATTCATTTGGCCATTGGATAACAACGATTTGATTATAATTAATTAATAACATTTATGTTCTAAATGTTCAAATGTTGATTTGATTAGCATAGTATACAAAAGCAAGGTATTAAATTATGACGCAATATTAAGTAGAAGTGGTAAGTCGATAGATTCTTATGAGAACTGGCAATATATTGCTGTCATTATAAAGCTAAGTGTGTTGAGAAAATTTCTTCTATACACTAGTCATAATGGAAGGATGAAGCTAAATGATGCAGACTGGTGGATAGAGGCTTAAATGAAATAGACAGTTTATTAATACTTCCTTTCAACTTGCAACAATCTTTTTATGATGGTGCTAGAAGGGGCATTTAAGGAGAGAATCGCTCAAGAAAGTAAAATTAGATTTTCTGGTGTAAGGCGCCACCTACGCTCAAGCAACCATCTCATCTTTTTAATCTTCCTGTCAGAGCAATATTATGTATTAATTATCTTGGTCTTTTTCTACCTTCTCTCATTTATGGAATGCGTACATTTCCAAGAATAAAAGATATAGATTCAATCCGGGGAGCTTGAAGTATTGTTGGGTAGAGCTCGAATTACACACCCACTATACCATACATCATATTGTTTTTTGAAAGGATAACCATAGACCACTAGTCAAATCTAGAATGATTATTAACCTTGGATACTACTCTGCGAGGGAGGGAGAATCTACAAAAAAAAGGGGGATCATCCTCTGACTGAATACAGAGGGTTATTTTTTTTCTTGTATGGGAGGTGATTGTGTGGTGGCCTGGGGAGAGTTATAGTACTATCAGCAATAAGTAAGAAAAACAAAAAAAAGTTTGGAGTCAAGGGGATGGAGTGCTTTGTAGGAAGCTCTGAGGATACTCCATGCTGCATCTTCCACCTTTGGCGTGGCATGAGAGGGACTTTTGTGAGGTGTGGAGTCCATAATACACCTGTTGTGCACATTTCTGAACGTTGCTTGCAAGCCTAAAACTGCGTTGATGACCCTGCTGAGCACTAGAACCTTTACTGGGTGTGGATATTAGCAATCAAAAGTTCTGTGACCAATCTCTCATTTCATTCGTGGACCTCCTGCTGGGAAAAAACGGTATTTATGGTTAAAGCTATATTTGAAAATTTGTTATGGAAGTGACGGGATTGAAATGAATGATGAATAAGGGTTGTATTGTAATTACTTAGCTCAATATTTTATGGTTCTGAAAGTATCCAATCTGGAAATGTAACGTTGATGAGTATAGTTTGAAGTGATTATTGAAATTGCTGAAAAGATACCAACAGAAAGAGCCAAATCCACATCCCAAGCTCCCATGTCTAAGAGTATTCAAAACCTAATATCTATAAAATTGTTTTAGCAATACCTATTCCAGTAGCATCTGTTATGATCTAATTTGGAAATTGTATATATACTTGCACGACATTAAACTATCTTGGAATGCATTATTCTTTTTAGCTTTTATAAGAACCTTTCAAATAACTAATAAATAGAAAACCGCCTGTTAATTAGTCAGGCAGTATGAAATTTTAGGAAGATCTAGGCTTTATTCTCCTCGTCTAAGCTTTTAGAATTTATACATTTTAGTGGAGTATTTAGGCATTATTTTTTTATTTTTTTTGATACAGAGTGTCAAATGAAACTCAATCCAAAAATGGAGAGCCAAAGTTAATACAAAGAAATTCAAGTGCATACTAAAGTTCCAACCAGTAAATTCAAACCCAAGAGAGAAATGCTTTTACCACCCACCGACCCCCAGTCAGTATACAAAGCTCATGACAGGCAATGAGCAAAAAATAATTAAAGTCACAAATACGAGTCTTCACCCTTGGAGGATGAGCTAGCCTCATAATGGGAAAGAGGCATGATATTATAGTCATGAAGTGCCCTTGCATCGATTGAGAAATCAAATGCCTGATCAAATATCCTTGATCTTGCCGCCATATCAAATAAGAAGTGCAGAGCCAAAAAAATATTGACACCAGCAGCAAGGATGTCGGTATCAATCTTTCCATGCAGATCATTACACTCAAAAATGGTCCTTTCAAAATCCTCACACGTAATTCCTGCCCTGAAGATATGCAAAAAATCTCCACAAAAACTAATCAACTTGAATAATATGAGAGCTTGTTGGTAATTGATACAGTTTTTCAATGTTGTTGTCATCGTGAGTTTCCATTTTATGTTTTTAGCTTCGTTTTTTTTTCCTCAATGCTTTGTGCATACTGTTATGCAACAGATGCATAAACTCTCTATTAGTCACTTCTTTTTAGTAATTGTTTTTGGTGAGTCTGTGAACTCATTTCGTATTTGCTGAACTAAACAACAGTTTTGAAAAGCCTTTATACGGTCTGGTATTATGAATAAAACATAATATATGTTATGATTTTCTGTGTGTAAAATCTCCCTGGTGCAATATTTTGTTTGCTGGTATTTTTTTTCTGGGACTGTTTAAATACTTCTAAGCCAAAAAGGAATAGAAAAAAATAGATCAATTTTGTCTTGGCATTCTTGCCATTAAATGGTTAGGAAAATAATATTATCTCCCCCTATATTAGTACATGAATTACTTATTGTGAGCCGTGACTATCATGCAAGTTATTTGGTTTGATAAATGTGAGAATCATGCTTGATTGTTGAGGTCATGAATCTTATGTTTTTGCAATATTGATAAATAGTGATCTAAATGCTGGAAAATATTATACCAACAATCAATAGGTGCTGCACAAAAAAATCCCCTAATCTTAGTACATAACTGAAGCAAAAGAAACTTAACTGACTTCATATTCGTTGTCTGAATCTACTAACAAGAGCATGCATTCTTCATTGGTACTCCAAACTACGAGTATACTCTTTTCGGTCAGGCTCGTTAACCATGTCATCAGGCATTCAAGACAAGCTCTAAGTACCTATATAGCTGCCTCTATCATGATTTCCACAAATGGTAATATCAACCCCTCATAAAACTGATGGTATGTTTAGTTCAAGCTCAAATACCCATATCAAGATTTGAATCATATTATTATAGGAAGTTGTTACATCTGACATTAAATTTAAGAGTTACAGTAAATCCTTTTTTTTTTTTGATCTTTGGATTGGTCGAGACTATACTATTTTGTGGAGACTGTGACACTGCTAGTTGCTCTGAAGGTTTTCTATAGGGACAAAATTACCATTTTGTGAGGAAACTTTGAGTGTCACCAAATTACCCTAGTGTAATATATTTTGGCGAGGAACATTGCACTTTTCTTGATCAGTGAAAAGGCTAAATAGTGCCTTTGTTTCTACTTGAAATTACAACTGTTTAAATTTTCTTGCCATTGGTTTTATATCTATATTTATATATACATATATATGTCCATATAAATATGTTTAATAATTAGGATGGGCCTTTTTGCAATTTGACCATGTTCTTAAATTTTTATCTCAGTGGTTATAATTTAGAGGTCAGATTTGGGCATTACAATTACAAAAATTGAGACCACTTCTCTTTGAAACATTATGCATAATAGTTCATATGTCTTGGTTACCCTTTCCAATTTTACAACATTTTATAAAGTCTATTTTACCTTCCTCTCAAGATTATTATTCTTTTTGAACAATTTTACTGGAAAAAAATTATTTAGTATTGTCTATACCAGCTATGGCTAAGGCTGTAAATGCAACGGTTGCCAAAGATATTTTTTTTGTACATAGAGTGAACAGTAGGGATCAAATCATCTCCATATGTTAGATTCAATAGATTATTTATTATTCTCAAAATTATACGTTGTACAACATACTTCTTCACAGTTTTGTGCCATTTTGCTGATTGTAAATAGTTTTCCCATCAAAATCAAATATAAATAGTGAATCAAAATTTCCAACTGAATAGATAGACCCTCTTATTTAATATTTAATATGTTGTATTATGTTCATCTGCGCAAGAAGATGTGTTATGCTTATGCTGAAAGAAGCACATAGCATTTGTATTGTAGTAATCTATGCCTGCAAGTTTAGTGGTATGGTCTGCATTACTGTTCATCAAGCTAACACCAAGGTTATCATATTTAGTTGCAAATCGTTTGGCAATATATTAAATCTAATTTTTTGTATTTGTGCTTATCCCATGGTGTGTGAGATTCTTTGAATGTCATTATGTCAGGGTGTTGAATATTATTTTTGACTATTTTCATTTGGGGATATCTATTGTTTGTAATTGTGCTGGCATTATTAAAGTTGTTTGTCATTAATTTTTTTAGCACAGGGTTGAGCTTCACCAAGTGTGTATTGAACCTCCCAAAAACATGTTCTTGTAGGTATTTACATCAGAAATAGTATTGTACTTTCTTTTCTTTTTTTGTTTATTAGTAAATTCATATCCATTTTGAAGGATTTGATTATTATATAATATCAAGTTAAAATAAAATATGTTAGGTAAATGTTAAATATGAGCATTACAAGATTAGTAAGAAATTATTTCTTTTATTTATTATTTATTTACATATTTGAACTAAGATTATTTTGGTTGCCAACTATTTTTTGGGTTAACTAGTGGGTGTAGTTGTAGAAAAAAAAACTGCTCTTCATTGGTTAGGTTTTAGAAAAAAATATTTATGGGTTTTGTCCTTCATTCCTTCACATTTCCAAATCATTTTGAATTTTAAAATTTGGACATTGGACGTAAAAGTTATGATTGTTTAAATGTTGTCTTCTTTTTTTTCTTGCTAAAATCAGCAAGCTATAAATTGTTGAATAATTTGGGTATTTATGATTTGTTTAATTTTCTTGAATAGAATTATTTTGTAATATCATTATAATGACCATGATGGTTAAAAATTTAGTGTTAGAGACCTTATGGTTAGATTATAATTATATTACTATCATTTCATATAGAAATTAATTTATTATTTTCATATAGTAGTAAATACTTGTTGAAATTCTATTTAATTATTGGACTAATATTACAAATAATGACATCTTAAAATCCATTAACTATGTGAGAAGGTAGATGGAATAAGAGATGATATGGATGGGATTTATATGAATCTATTATATAATCAATTGTAGATTTGTGTACGAGAATGAGGTATGATTTGAATACTTCTTATCATATCAAGTTAGTAATGTCTTCCTATAGTGAGAGGAGTCCACATAGATTAATCATAGTTGTCTACTTTATGCATATATTAAGCTATTGACAAATTAGTTGTGAATCAGGCCTAGATGATTTGTGTATTGTTAGTCAATTAGATATGAATTGAAGTAAACAGAAAGTGTCGAACTACGACTCCTCTGCGAATTATATACGTAGGCAAGGCCGTCAGAGACGAACCCCCGAGGAATTAGGTCCGGCCCCTGGGGTTTTTTTTTTATTTACTTTGAGTTAATATTGATAAAATGTAATTTCCTAGCTTATGACTTGATTGTGCTATCAGTTTATTAATGTGTTGGTTGAACTATTTAAGTCTATGTCCCTTTTTGAAAACCTCTCCTAGGATTGCGTAAGCAATTTAGTTGTAGATAACTAAATATATTAATCTATAATTGGTCAAATTTTATATGCATCCTTGTAGTGCCTTCTGTGGTAGTAGCTTTGTGAGTTTTTCAAGTGTTCTTGGGCGAAATTTGATTGTTGTGGTTTTTCTTTAACTATATTTTGAGTGTTAAATTTTAGGGCATTACACAACCAGCATCAACTGAGCCTCCTCATTGAACTTCACTAATATAGATAACTACATGAAGAGATTAAAAATAGAAATCAACTTATGCAAGTAATAGTTGAAAGCATAAAGCATGTAAATATTAGAAAGAGAAATTGTTTAATATAGAAGACAGTGAAAATGGAAAAATTGGTATAAATATCCTTTTCAGTGCTTCTGAGGGAGCAAGAAGGATAGGAGTTTGATACCTAAATCCATTGATGGGGAGTGCATTTGAGTGCATTAGATTTTTTGTTAGTTGTTGGCAGCAAAGAAGCAAGCATTGATGAATTATGGTGTTAACTCTGGAACTAAACAGGAAACAATGAGCGATAAAGGTAGTGAAAGAGGAAAAAGAAAAGAAAAAGTAGAACACAACAATGTAAATGATTTTAAAACTTACAAATGGCTTGTTTCTTGTTTCGAACATGATAGAAATTTTGCAAGTAGCAAGAGATACAGTTTTCATGTTGATTAGTTTCTCTGAGCGAATGAATAAACAATGCAGAAAATGAGTGTGAGCAAGATATAGGAACTTACAAACCACTTGTTTTTGGCCTTGAATATGATATGTATGAACCTTCTCAATAGACATGGATTTTGTACAGATATGAAGCTACAATCAGGTTTTTTTTTCCTTCGAATGTATAAGACCTAGATCTTGTGAACACAGGCAGATGTGTGCCTCATCAAACAATCCACACAAACCAGTAAAGAATGCCAAAATGATAGTGCAAAAACATTTTTTGTAGTTCCTGTCCTCTGAGGGGTAGCGTAAGGAAATGAATAAACACTGCAAGGGTTTGAAGTTTATAACAAAAGCCATTAAAAAGAGTTGCATTAGTGTCTATTGACATTAAACAGAATTGGCACATTGTGTATGTATAAGCATGTTATTAGAATTTTATCGATGCATAGAAAGAGTAAATACGAGAGGATAGCCATATGAAAAAAGAGTAGAATCCATGAAACATTTCCAATGTTTATAGTTAATTTATATTGTGCACACTGATGCATTGCAATTGCACTTGAATTTATTGAATGAAAATGAAAATTAGATCAAAGCAAATGGGAAATTTCATAAGGTTGTATGTCTTTTACAGTGTTGTTCTGTAGTGGTTTACATATTTTCATTGTATGGGTGAATATCTATTGTTTATTTTTGTTTGCATCTTGTGTGTAAATCTATATCCTTCATTATCTTTTATAGGTTAGTGTCTGTTGTGGAGTTAAATACTTAGTTGCACTTCAACTTATTGAATAAAAGTGGGAATAGTTCATAATTTTAAGATTTCCTGATTTTGAAGTTTTAATTTTGTTGAGAAAAGTATTTTTTGTGTTGTAGGAATGGTAGGAAATAACACATAAAATGAAAAAATGCAAGAAAAAATAGAATGACAATGTAAAGGATAGAGGAACTTACAAGTAGCTTGTTTTTTAGTTCAACTACCATGGGCATAAACCCTGCCAACAGATAAAGGCTCTACTTGCATTAAATGTTGTAAGGAGATGAATAAGTAATGCTGAAAATAATTAATTGAAATGTATTCGGCATTGAAAAAAGGTGTAGGAACTTATATTTTCTCAATGGCTCTCTTGCAATACTATAGACATAAAATTGTGTCAAGAGAAATAGATTTGATCAACATTAAACAATATGAGGAAATGGGTGCACAAGCAAAGGAAATGATAGTGTATTTGATATTGGAACTTACGGAAGCCTTGTTCTTTGTGCAAAACCCAATTTGAGCAGGCAGTAGCCCGTAAATACACTCTAACAAAGAACCTTAGCAAATGAGAGAACAATACAAATACAACTTTGGCTAGCAGAATTTAAACTTGAAGTCCAAGAAACACATCAAATACGAACAATTCTCATTTTCACCCAATAAATTGAAGTGCACCTAGCTACTTCCATTCTTTATCATGGATAGCAAAGAAATCCACATTAATGAATCATGGTGTGAAGTATTTAGCTCGGAAACAAACAACAACCCATAAAAGCAACCACCAGACAAGAAAGGCTAACCCATATTTACACTCACAGAGACAACCCAAGCGAATGAGCAAACAACACAAATAATACTTTGGTCAATAGAATGAAAACCTCAAAACCAAGAAATATTGAAAACATGAACTATTCTCATCTCCATCCAATAAATTTAAATGCAATTAACTATTTAAGTCGGCAACAGACACTAACCCATACAGAATAGTGAAGAATAGACATAAACAAAGAAAATGAAAACAACAACAAACAATAGGCATTAACCCATAAAATGCAAATATGTAAGCCTTTATAAAACAACAATATAGAAGACTATAAATCCTTTTAATAAACACAAATTTAATGATTTTATTCCCAGAAATTTTCCATTTACTTACACCTAATATTCATTTTCATTTAATAAACTCAATTGTAGTTGCTATGCATCACCGCACTAAGTAGAAATTAACCATAAAATGGAGATAGATTTAAGACTTCACAGTAAAATATATTACTCAATTGCAATTACATATAAATAAATACATGATAATTAACAGATTCTAGTGTCAATAAAGAAGGTGAACAATTGAGTACACAACACATGAGAATGATAGTGTTGTAGGTGTCAAAACCAACTGTAGATACGAAACATGTAAGAATTGAGGCAAAGCAAATGAGAATTGCATTTGAACAAGGAACATAAACAATGTTGTTTTGAATGTAGTCAAGACTTCACATCATAAGTTATTAATGAATTGCAAGAGCATATAAATTATAAAACAACATCGAGAAGGGTCTGAGAAGATACACACATCTATTTTTTCCCCATTAGAAATTAATAAAAATAAGACATGAATAAAGATGCAACGTCATTGAAGACAAAAAGCATGTAATTGGATCAGTAAATATAATCTACTGTGGAATAAGACAAACACATTCAGTGTGCAATATAAGTTTTGTGGATCTAATCTAAGTACTATGTTTGAGTTGTGTAAATTCCCTCATTGTTCTACTGATTTTTGCATTAATATATGTTTAAATAAAGATTCATATTGCCAAAAAGGCATTGCAAAGAACCCTACAAACATTTTCTTAGATAAAAAATGTTTTTGAGAAACATCTAATGTTGATGCTATGTAGAAATCAGATCCTAACTTGTTTGGAAGAGTAGTGGAAAGAAGGACATAATCATTTATGTAGAGAAGCATTTTTTCAACTAGCAAAACATTGTATCCAAAACGGGCAACCATTTTTGTAAATATTTTGTATGTCACATAAAAGCATTGTTCGATCGGTATAGTTTTTCTATATCACAAACATGCATTAGTATGATGGACAGACAACAAAGAGCATTACACATGGAACTTTACTTCTAAATTCTTTTCAAACTATAGAAACTCTAATTTATATGTACAGTATGTTGGGTGGAAAAGATCATTATACAAATTTCAAGTTATATGCTGCATAGGAGAGGTCAAAATAAAGTAAAACATAAATTGTAACTGTTTATGAAATTGAAATCAAAGATGTTCATATGTATAGTATGTATGTTTGGAATAGAAGAAAATACGATTGTCAACTTGTTTGGTGCATAAAGGAACTAAAAATATAGTATCAGATTAGTTTTCATAAAGGATTTAACACATTTATTTTCTTGTCAATTGTGTCCAAAATATATAAGGAGATTAGACTCCTAGACATTTTGCTTATTGACATTGATTTATGTTGGAACGTTGCATTTCGTTGATCCTGGTTCAAAATCAAAGAACATTATATTCATGACACTCCAATTGTCATAGATAGATCATTCTTCCAAAGTTAGCTTCTAAGGTGAAAAACCCGAGAATCCTATTTGGTGGTTCATTAAATGTGTCACCAAAAAGTGTAGACTTTGACACTTTTCGCTCATTTGGACCTTTTCCTATGGACTTTCGACCATTTTCAGCCTCTTGTTACCCCTTTCCAATCCTTGTATCAAAGTGTTGTAAGGTGTTGTAAAACATTTTCACACTCTCCTAGGCTAATCAGCCCTTTATTATGCCAAAATGACCCCTTAATACACATTTAAGTCTTATCTTAGTGATTTTTCATGAGACAATCCTGACAAGTAACAATAATCATATTTTAATCCCTAAAAAATAATGAAATTTTCCCAAGCACGAACTAGGTCGCCACCTTGGGCGACCTAGTCCCATGTGGCATAAATTTCAATTTAAACTTAATTTCTTTCGAGATTTTGGTCTCTAAAACCCTAAGGTTGGCTTGTATGGTGTTATTTCAAGAAAATTAGGGCATAACTTGTATAAATAAGCTTCAAAACCCTAATTCCTCATTATGCACCACTCATTTTCTCCTCTCACCCTCTCATATCTCCTTCTCCTCAAGCAAGCTAGGGTTTCACATTCAAGGTCAACAAGACATCTTTGCTGAAACACTCCAAGGGTTGAATCCTCCATTGTTGCAACTCAAGATCATTCATCATGGAAAGTTATTGAATCCATCATTTCATGTTTCATGCTTTCTTATCTTACTTCATCGTTTGATTCAATTATCTACAAAGGGGCTTGACCAAGGCAAGCCCCCATACTCTAACAATCAACAAGTTTCTCTCTTTTTGTGATTTGCAAGTCTTTTAGGAAGATTTGGCAAAGAACCAAGGTGGAAGAGTCTTCAACAATTTTTCCAAGCTCTCTAGGGTTGAAGAAACCCTAGTTGAAGCTTGGAATACCCCTACAAATCATATTCTGCATTTTCGGGGCCAGACGCTTAGAGGAGCAGAAAACACAGACCTAGGGCTCCAAATTCCATCTTTTGGTTCACAGAAATTCAAAAGAGGACTAGGTTTCCACTTTGGGTGACCTAGTCCCACTAAAGCTATTTGCCAAGTATTTTGGTATATCTGAATATCCTTTTGGCTGAAACGGGCTCCGGAGTAGTTTTCCATAATTTGCCTGAAAAAGGACTAGGTTGCCCAGCATTGCATAAGTGTCCCAACAGGCTTAAATTTCAGCATCAACAGTGTTTTCGGCCTCTACAATTTTTCAGGTGCATGCCCCTTTAATCTCTAGCTTTTTGTTTTAGTTTAAGGTATATTTCTTAGGTTATCTTGTACATACTTGTATATCTCAATGTGTATTCAAACATAGTTGTATTTCATAGGTTTTACATTCATAGTTATCTTTTACTTTTAGTTCATTGCATCTAGATCATAGCATTTAGACACATTCAATCATACACCTCACAAAAACCCTCCAACCTCAACCCCTTCCTTTGAATGAACTCCAAGCATATCACCAAAGTGGAAAGAGAGAGCCATTTCCTAACTGAGTGTTCCTTAGGTGAAAAACCCTAGGTGCCTAGTTGGGGAATCCTCTTTCCCTTGTTTGCATATGTTTTTGGTGGTTCATTTTGGTGAACCCGACCTTCCTACACCTTCTTTTTTTTTATTTGGATCTCTTCCTCCTCCTAGAATTGCATTGCATTGCATTAGGCATTGTTCCAATTACATTCTGGGGTTTTAAAATTTGCATTAGTGAAAAGTGCATTTAGGTTGCATTTTTGTATTTTGGAACACTAAATCTTTCTGTAAATTCTGCATTTTTGTATTTTAGAACACTAAATCTTTCTGTAAATTGTGTATTTTTGTATTTTAGAACACTAAATCTTTCTATAAATTCTGCATTTTCATGTTAGTTTTGCATTCCCAATATAGAAACCACCTAAAACAATCAAAAACACCTGAAAAATCTCAAAAAAATCACCATGAGAACTAAGTCGCCATCTTGGGCGACCTAGTCCCTTCAGGCTTCTGAAACTGCCCTTTACAGAGTTGGAAACCCAATTTTTAGGCTTTTTTTTTGTACCATTACCTATCTATATCAGTTGGTTGAGTTTCTGTAGCATGCATTTCATTAAAATTAGCTTACATTAGCTCATTGCATGCATTTCTAAGTTTCAATTTTGCATATAGTAGATTTATTTTTTAGATTGTTGCATAGTGTAATTAGAAAATTACCTTGTTTTCCATCTGAAAAATTGCATTTCAACATTTTAGTTTAAATTATTGCATTGCATTCTCTCTCCCCTTTCTCCTCTTACAATGTTTTCTTTCAAAAGATGTGGCTTTGATTTGGTTTCAAATGTATTGCAAGAATTCAACATTCCTTCTTATGAGTTCAATGTAGATTCTAATAATGAATTCATTAAAGCACATGTTACTAACCAAAACATTGACACAATTCTTAACTTTACATTATCCCTCGATGAGGATCTTTGTGTTGGTGATCATAACAATCATACTTGTGCTTCTCCCTATACCTCTGCTATTACTGACGAAGGTATTTTGGTGACAAAGGATGCAATAATTAAGGGTCTTGATTGTCCCTCTCCTCATCCCCCTTTGCCAACCATTAAACAACTAACATTTAATGACCTCACCTTACCTAGTCTCCCTAACCATGACACTCAAACTTTTACTTCTTCTAATATCCCTCCTCGATGCGAAGAGGATAGGATGATGTTAGAAGATATCCCTCTTAACAATCATGAGACTATTGACCCCCCTTCCCTAATGCTCCTCCCCTTTGGGAGAATCTATTTTACAATCATAGTGGGTCTTCTCTTGATGCCTTCCCCCCTTGTGATGAAGCGTGTGATGAACCTATTCCATGCTCTCCTACTAGGGTAGATGGTATGGAACAAGAGAATGAGACCTTAGACATAGACTCCCCTCTTACCCATCCCCCTTCTCCCTATCCCATCATTGATCATTCCCCTACTAGTGATGAAGTTATTTTAGAAGAACCAATCCTTGAATTTCAAGCACATGATGCTTTTAGTTCTTCTAAACTCTCTCCTCCTAGGGCAGATATCATGATGCAAACTAAGGATAACATTGACTCTCCTTCCAAAGGGGATGTTAATATTATTCAACCTCAACTTGTCCTCTACCCACCTTCTAAACCTAAATTCACTCTCTCCCCACCTAAGCCTAATGTGTTGGAGCAATTGAGTCATCATACCATTGGTCATACATATTACACTAGCAACAATCCACGATCCCAACCATCAACCTCAACACCTTTACCTTCATCCCCTCCTATTCTTCCTACTACCCCTCACTTCAATTCCTTCCTTAGGGATTATGAAACTTGTTGACCAATTAAGGAATACTCCCGCAAAAATATCTTTATGGGACCTTATCCAAGACTCCCCTCACTATCGCAACTTAATGCAGGATGCATTACCACAAATTCATGCCCCTTCCAATGTGCAAACAAATGACATTGCAGCTATGATCCAAGGCTTAAACACTGACATTGTTTTCCACCAAAGTAAGCTCCCTCCTTTGGAAGTGCAAAACAAAGATGAAGCTTTCATGATCATATCTCAATACAAACGCACAGGGATCAAGAGAAACCTTGTTGATAATGGCTCCACAGTTAATGTGTGTAGTTTCAATCTCTTGGATAGGCTCCATATCGATAGATCGACCATCCAACCTTCCTGCTTATCTCTCATTAGATTTGATAGTAAAGGACAAAATTCACTTGGTGTGATCACTTTGCCTCTTATAGTTGGAGTGGCCACATTAGACACATTGATCCATGTTATGCCTAATGATGTTTCATCTAACCTCATCTTAGGTAGGCCATGGATTCATGCAATGAATGGTGTGCCTTCCACTCTTCATCGAAAGATGAAGTATAGCTACAACAACAAAGTGTACACACTTGATGTTGATCCTAAACCTTACAGTGTCTTACACCTTGAAAAAAACAAATCCAAACCCTTCACCACTCCTACACCCACCAAACAAGTGGAACCTATACAACCAACATCCTTAGGTGATGCTTGGGGTTCCTTGAAACTTCACGCCACCTTTACTAGGAGACTCCAAGACCAACAACAAATACTCTCTAAAGGGACACGTATTCTTGACAACACATGACTCATTCGATCCTTCGCAAGCATCCACCTCAACTACTTTAGCCACCAATGCAAACAACAAGCCCTCACCCGATCCAAAAAAGCAGAAAAAGCATTATGGAAAAGGTTATGAGATTATGAAACAACTTGGCTATAGTGGCAATAGTTGTGGTGCTAAAAAACAAGGTATCTGCAACCCTATCGAGCTTCATACACAAATATCCAACCATGGTCTTGTATTTTTTCCTTTCATTGAGATCATCAAGTCTTCCTCCAATACCATCCCAATTCACCCTTCTAACCCTACCTTCCAAAGTGATCCTTCGACACAAACTAAGGACTCTTTTCTTAATGCCAATTTCATCCCGCAACCTCCTCTTGATTTAGATTTTACACACTCCTCTCAAGGATTCTATAAAATCTCACAATCCATAGAGCCTTACATAGGTATGCCATCCTATCCTAAGCAAGACCCTTCCTTGTCTCAAACCAAAGGATCCCCTTCTACCCTCAATCAAGAGGGTATCTTGTCAAGACTCCACTTGATCTCCCTTCCTCCTCACACCCGAAAGAAATGTTGCAAAAAACACTCCTTTTGTGCCTACCACCAAGTTCATGGTCACTCCACTAATCAGTGTAAGGCCTTGAGTAGTAGAATTCAACATCTTAAGGAGTTTGGTGTTCTTCCATCTATGGGGGCACCTAATTCCTCTAATTGATACTAACTTTCACTCAACCTTGCATTCCCTCAACCCTTTTGGCTCACTCTTGTCCTACACTAAGTGGGGGCAAGGGGTTATTTAGCCCTTCTTCCCTCGTATGTCACTTGTCATTGTCTCTTTTGACTAGTTGTTAACCTTTCATGAATATATAAGAGCAAGCTTGGGATGTAGATGACCTATCTTAAGTTGACTCGCATGTGACATACACTCCTTTTCATGATGCAGCTTTTCGAAACCATATGACTCGGCATAGGGCTTTCTGAACAAGCTCTCATGTCCCTTTCCTCTTCTACTTTAAAGCAATTGATCATAGTACATTGTTTCGCAATTCCTTTAAAGTGGGGGCATACATCACCACTCACATTTCATTATGTGATCTTTTTTTTTCTTGTGATTCCTCTCTCTCTCTTGAAAACATTACACACAATGTTCCTCAGGTTGAGACATCTGCATTTTTCCTCTTTTGAATACAAGATGAGCCCTTGCCTCTCTTGCATACAACATGAGTACATTTGCACTTTTTCTCTCTTGATGACATTACGCATAATGTTTCCTAAGATGAGACATCGCACGAACAAAGTAAAATCCATTTGAACACCATCATTACAAACATCACTTTCTTTTGTGGTGCCTTATCAAAGTTATCATGAGGTATAACTTTGGTATGGTTAAGCAGGAAGCCCAAAAAGAGGCACGAATTTCCCCATAGCCACCTTTGTGAGTACATACCAACTATGTGTATGTTTCTCACCTTTCGGGACCTCTCACCCCACAGACACCCTGATGTTCTATGGCCCTAGAGTGAGTACATATTTTTCACCCTTTCCATTCTCTTCATAACTAATCCTTGTCATTGCATGATCATGTATCTTGTCTTTTTGTAATGCATTCACCCTAGGATATCTTTTTCATTGATGTCGAGTTGACTTAGAATCTCAAATCCTTGGGGGCTTGACCACCTCCTTCATCTTTCCCATTCTTCTCCTTTGTAATTCTCTACCATCTCCATTGGGCTACTTTAGTGTGAGTTTGAAGAAAGTTCATACTCTCACTAAAGTGGGGGCTAAATGTGTTGCCAAAAAGTGTAGACTTTAACACTTTTTTCTCATTTAGACATTTGCCTATGGACTTTGGACAATTTTCAGCCTCTTTTTACCCCTTTTCAAGCCTTGTTCCAAAGTGTTGTAAGGTGTTGTAAAACATTTTCACACTCTCCTAGGCTTGTCCTCACTTAATCAGCCCTTTATTATGCCAAAATGACCCCTTAATACACATATAAGTCTTATCTTAGTGAGTTTTCATGAGACAATCCCGACAAGTAACAATAATCATAATTTAATCCCTGAAAAAAATGAAATTTTCCCAGGTGGACTACATCACCACCTTGGGCGACCTAATCCCATGTGGCATAAATTTCAATTTGAATTTAATTTCTTTCAAGATTTTGGTCTCTAAAACCCTAAGGTCAGCTTGTATGGTGTTATTTCGAGAAAATTAGGGCAAAACTTGTATAAATAAGTTTCAAAACCCTGATTCCTCATTATGCACCACTCATTTTCTCCTCTCACCCTCTTATCTCTCCTTCTCCTCAAGCAAGCTAGGGTTTCACATTCTAGGTCAACAAGACATCTTTACTAAAACACTCCAAGGGTTGAATCCTCCATTGTTGCTACTCAAGATCATTCATCATGGCAAGGTATTGAATCCATCATTTCATGTTTCATGCTTTCTTATCTTACTTCATCATTTGATTTAATTATCTACAAAGGGGCTTGACCAAGGCAAGCCCCCATACTCTAACAATCAACAAGTTTCTCTCTTTGTGTGACTTGCAGGTCTTTTAGGTAGATTTGGCAAAGAACCAAGGTGGAAGAGTCTTCAAAAAGTTTTCAAACCTCTCTAGGGTTGAAGAAACCCTAGTTGAAGCTTGGAAGATCCCCACATATCAGATTTTGTATTTTCAAGGCCAGACACCTGGAGGAGCAGAAAACACAGACCTAGGGCTCCAGATTCCATCTTCTAGTTCATACAAATTCAAAAGAGGACTACGTGCCCACTTTGGATGACCTAGTCCCGCTGAAGCTATTTTCCAATTATTTTGGTATATCTGGATACCCTTTTGGCTAAAACGGGCTCCGAAGCAATTTTCCAAAATTTGCTCGAAAAAGGACTAGGTCACCCAACTTGGAGTAACTATCTCAGTAGGCTTAAATTCCAATATCAGTAGCATTTCCAGCCTCTACAATTTTCCAAATGCACACCCCCTTCATCTCCAACTTTCTGTTTTATTTTAAGGTATATTTCTTAGGTTATCTTGTACATACTTGCATATCTCAATGTGTATTCAAACATAGTTGTATTTCATAGGTTTTACATTCATAGTTATCTTTTACTTTTAGTTCATTGCATTTAGATCATAGCATTTAGACACATTCAATCACACACCTCACAAAAACCCTCCAACCTCAACCCCTTCCTTTGAATGAACTCCAAGCATATCACCAAAGTGGAAAGAGAGAGCCATTTCCTAACCGAGTGCTCCTTAGGTGAAAAACCCTAGGTGCCTAGTTGGGGAATCCTCTTTCCCTTGTTTGCATATGTTTTTTGTGGTTCACTTCTCAATTGTGTCCAAAATATATAAGGAGATTAGACTCCTAGACATTTTGCTTATTGACATTGATGCATGTTGGAACGTTGCATTTTGTTGATCCCGGTTCAAAATCAAAGAGCATTATATTCATGGCATTGCAGTTTGCATGATTTGATATCAATGAATAAGAATTAAAAATAGAATGGTGCAATGTAAACACGTGTGCAAAATTCCATATGTGTTGTCAAGTTATCGGAGGTGCTTTGCTAATTGCTTCACCTATAATTTGTATGATGCAATTATCCATTGCAAGGGTGAACATCCCTTGCAGCTGAAATCTCTGGAGAAAGAACATTAGAATGGACATGTCTCTCTTGTACTCTTAAAATGAAATTGCAGCTAGCTTTGGGAAACTGTTTCGGAGCTGTTGTTTGTGTAGATAACAGTCCACAACTCCCTCTATTGTCTAAACAATACATTGTAGAAAATGGGCATATACGAATCATGTGTCAACTCCACATGCAGTGCACCGTGCAATATCAATTTTTCTTCTTTGTGTAAAAAAAACTCTTTGTCTACATGAAATGCAAATTGGTTCATATGGGGGCAAGTGAACATTTTTTAGGTCTTAGTGTTCCTGTCACCTACAAGGGTAGTGCAAATGCAATTATCAATAAGTACTAGCAATGCACTATTTACAAACTTGACTAAAGAAAGGCATATATGGAAAATGCTTTTGAAAATAAATCTATGTTATAGTGTAAAAGCTAAATGGTTGACATGCATACTTCCATGTTTGAGGTCTTCAATGGTTCCATAGATTTCTTTGTAGATGCATCATTGAGTTCATCAATGAAATTGGACTATGTTGTTTTCATCAAATTTTTGCCTTTAGGTCTAGAACAAACAATATTTTTGAACAATATGAAAGGAGTTTTTGTTGATGCCAAGATCAATTGAAGCCTTGCATACAACATTGTGTGGTTGATGGGAACTATAAGCTACAAGATAGAGAATTGTCAAAATGAAAATTTGCAAATGAAATGAGTTTAAGAATTCAACAATATTGAAATATTTATAATAGTAAAGCATTCTACTAGAAATTTTATCCCATGCAAAACAAGCTAAAAAAACTCTTTAATAGATTGCAGGAAGCAAAGTGCCCAATTCTATATGTTACTGCCATGATTTGTGCAAAAAATATTACACTGGAAAAATCATCTTGGTTCTCCCCATCTTTAACTTGCAACTCATACTGTGTTGGTGCTTGGAAATGACTAGTAACAACAACACCAATTGATATAATAGAGAAACTATCATTTGATTGGATGAGTTGTGAAATTGTTGTGTCAGGAATCAACCTAAGTTCTTGAAAGACTTTCTCAATGGGCTCAATAGTGCTCCTAGCAATCAAAACAAGGGATTAATCAGCATCTCCTCTTTCATATTGTGTTTTTTTCCTAATCATAAATTTCATGAGGTGGACACTTGTATCACGTGATAAAAATGGCAGAAATGTGTCAATTAATTTTTTGTTGATGTTTGCAGTGATTGTCATTTGACCATGACTGTCAACTAAATCAACATGCACAATTGGTGCTTTTGGTGGTATTCTAGGAACTGTGGTAATAGAAGGCCCATAAACAACCAAGACATCATGTTCAAATGATAAAGTTGTTTTCTTTGTGCATATATTGAAGATGGTTGAAGGCTCTACAATTGTTGTTTTGAATCTGCATATTACAATATGAAGAATAACTAAAACTAAATTTTTAATAAGGCATATAAAAAGCGAAATCATATGTGAAACAAATAGAATAAGGTACTTTCCTTTTTTTATCTTGTTTCTCAATTGTTTGAGCCATCTTCTATTTTGCAAGAGAACCAATTTTTGTTTTCCAAGTGTCTCTACAAACACATGAAATGAGATATTTCTATCAAGCATGTAACAAGAGAAACTGAGAGGAAGACATTAATGAGATTTGAATTTTTTAAAAATTTGTTCTTGCCAAATGTGTAGGCTTACCTATTTCTAGATGTTTTGAACGATGTGTTAGAAGTTGGAAAATGATGAGATTTATGTTCTATGAAATAGCATAATATTTCCAATCTGCGGTTTGCAATTTATAAATTTGATCTGTGTAGGAAAACTATTTCAAAGCCTCTACTAGAATGTGGCATAGTGATGCATAAATTTTTGGATTTTACAGTATCTTTGTAATAAAAAATGTATCATGTGTTTTTTTTTAACATTTTGCATAACACAAACCTATTTCAAAATAGTCGTCCAATAATTTGCAGTATCATAAGCATGGAAGATAGATGTAACTATATGATTCATAATATTATTTTTTAATAGTAGGCAGACCTGAAATGCACACAAGTAAAAAACAAAACCAGTTATGTGAGTAGCTCGAACGAACTAGTCTAGATACTATTAATTACAAATCGAGTAACAAATAGCAGAAATTCCAATATCAATTTAAAAGGATCATGTTTGTGAAGTAAATACTATGTGGATGTGGTTGAAGGTGGTTGTAGAATCGACAAGAAATTTACATTTTGTAAAAAAATTCTAGTAAAGAATCATGTGGTGTGCAAAGCCCTATCAATATTGTGTGTGAGAACATATCTATTTTAGAACAGATATATGTTGAGTTGCAAGTGCACAGCCATATCAATAATTTGGAACAGCATTCTTGATGGTCCTAGCCAGAGGCATTGGCAAAGCAGAGATATGCATGGGAAGAGGTATGGACAAGAAATTAACCTATGTAGAGACATGGACTATATGAACAAAGACTGATGCAACAATTCTTTTGCACCTGCATAAATTCGATGTTGATTCTGTATAGCAGTGTCGAGCAATTATAATACAACAGTGCATAAAGGATGGTAATTCGAGACAACTGCAGTTGCAAGTTTGGCCTAGTGACTAGAGCTGAAGGGATATTGCAAAATGGTCTAACCAATATGTATCTAGAACTCTAAACTTGACAATATCGATTTTGGTGCTTTGTATCCAAAAATGATCCAACAAAGTACCTGCATGTGTTGTTGGCTTGTCAACAACTAGTGACAATTTTCATTGCTCCATAAATTCAAGCATAAGTGCCTTTGATCTTGTTGATTGCAACATGTCAATGTTGAAGTTTCTATCAATTATCAGTTTCATATTAGCTGGAAGTGAGGTTATAGCAGTCTATAAAAATTTGAGAAGATCATGAACCGGTGTGTTTGGTCTTGCGTACCGATTTATGATGTGCATAGCAATATGCATGTGCAATAGGTCAATGGTTATTGATTCTAGATATTTTGTTGAAAAGTTTTGAAAGTATTGCACCAAAACTATTTTTCTTGAGCATGTTAGCATCCCATTAATACCAGTTGTTGTATAGCAATGGTATGTTTTGTCAAGGAAGTCAATATGGTCAAGCAAACTATGTTTCATTTCTTGGAAGCAAAGGACATTTGCTTGCAGAAAATCATGGTCGTGTGCTATTTCTTGGGCATGCAGTGCAAAGCCATGTGTGTTCAAAGAGCATATGACAAAATGATCTAGAGAGATAGACAAAAGGTTGTGTTGCAATTTCCATTTGCATATGCCACTAGGCGTTGCATTTTGCTATTTACTTTTTCTAAGACTCTGAAGTTTTATTCTTGCAATCTATGTGTCAGATACAGTGATTCAATATTTCTTACACATGATAAAGCAGTATACACAAGGCCATGATGATAGACTTTACATGGGTCAAAAGTGATTGTGTCCATTGTCAAACCCTTTGTTCTATGGATAGTCTGTGCACATGCAAGTTGCAAAGGACACTATGCTCTAGTCACTATTTTTGTACCTATTTAGAATTTTCTAATGATTCTTGTTATGGGTGTCCAACAAGGCATAATAGAATCTGTATAGATTTTGCATCCTCATTCGACGCAATTTGTCAATAGTTGAATCATTGAATTGAACCCAAACAATGTCTTCTTGCATGGTTGTATACGATTTGAAAATTCCATCTGCGCCATTGACCAACCCATCCTTTGTATCAATGTTGGAATCAATCAATTCAACTGAAATTTCTTGCTTCAGTAGAATCATGGTAGGCAATGGCGATTTTGGAGGTTGATGTTGAGTGTTATCAATTTATATGTCTTGTTTATCGATTGCATCTAGAACACAAAGCTTTGTTGGTAAACTGTCTAGCATTTTTTTGTTGTGCATTTTGACTATTGTATTTCTATGAAACAAGTATGGAAATCATGGATCATTCAAAGGTGCTTTATAGCACATTGTATTCAAAAACTAGATGTCCTTGATTGTTTATTGTCTAATTCTAGCATGATTTAAGTATGGAAATGAAATGTTCATTTGTTTATCTAATTACACTATGTAGCTCAAATAATTTGACATTGTCAGTCCAAAAGGTGTATGGAATTTTCTCTTTATCTATTATTGGATCTTCAAATATCCAAGTATCACACACAAGTTGTGCCTAGTAAAAATCACCACAAAAAATGATATCTATGTTTTCAAAAGGTGTTGTTGGTGTGTGCTTTATTTGGAAAAGTTTTTTTATCAATGTTGTAAAGCATTTTTGAACCAATCAACGACACTTCATCAATAATAAGTACTTGCATTTGCTCCAATTTTGTCTTAAGGGCATCAGTTGTGTTTGAATCTAGAGGCAACATTTTCGAAGAGATGCATGGAAATTGAAAGATTGAATGTGTAGTGATGTCGCCTACATTGAATGTAGATTTTATTGTTGAAGCAATAATGATACCTTTAGGCTTTAATGGATCACTATATATTTTTTTTTCATAGTATCAAATCATTGCCTCAAAAAGTATTTTTGTTGTATAGGTTTTCCCTGTGCAGGCTCCTCCTGTCAAGAACAAGTATAATGCTCTTTTTTGGAGCAAGCCTTTTTGTCATTAGTACGTCCTTTACTATTGATTTTTGTTCTCTATTCAAATTTCTTCATAATTTGTAGTATTCTTCATTGCTTAAAAGAAGTGGGTGTGTGATTTCTGAAAATAGTTTTTTCAAATAGACTCTTTGAGCTTTGTATTTCTGATTTGCTTTAAGTCATTCATGATGTCATATTTTTGCATGCCATTTTCCTATGTATTTGCATTGAGCACATCTGCAATGTCAATTTTTGGGAGGTGATCATTTTCATCCTTTGTGGAAGCTTCATCTATGTCACCCCATTTAGGGACATTTTGTGCAGTGAACATTTTTTTGATATTTGCAATTCGCAATTTGTTTGCATTGAATGTTGCACTCCATGTTTCATATCTAGTTAATAGGCTTTGTTCACTACATCTAAAAGGCACTTACATCATAAGTATTTCTCTACAAAAAAAATTAGGATCAATGTGTGGATTGTATCTTACATAGTGTATGATCTGTGGCATTGCTCTTCTTTGCATTTTCCTCACTTTGCTAGAGTAGAAAGCAGTGTATTTAGCCAAAGACAAATTGTCTAGAGCTTTAGGTTGTTGTGTGTGTCTTTATCTTATATATGCACACATGATATTTTCAAAATCATCTTGCTCTTTCGCCAATAGCTTAGGGATTTTTAACATGTAGATTTGGCTTTCCAATGGTGATGTATTGATGAAAACAGTATTCCTTGAGCATTTGTGCAATGGAAATGAAAGAATAATATGAACGGCTTGTTAGGTAGACATTTTTTGATAGTTAAGCAAAGATTTCCTATTTTGTGTATAAATTGCACTTTTCCATCATATGTAGCAGTGCATTCGCATTGCAGTTTTCGAAATACAAGAGACAATGTTCTATCTTGTCTTTTCATATATGAGCTACAATAAGATGCAGCAGCATATGTGTCCAAAATAAATTGTGTATATGTATTCACATACCATAGGCCATGCACTTTCTTTGCAAATGCATTTATCCAAATTTTAGATGGGTCTCTTTTTAGCATGACAATTTTGTGTGACAATGTCAATCAGAGCATTGTAATGTAGTCAATTTCATTCATGCAGGAAATTTTCAAATGAAAATTCCTTTGTGTAATGTCTATTTTCCAATTGTTTAAAAAAAAATTTGCCTTTTCCTTGATTATGGTATCAGGCAATGGCAGCGGTTCCAAAACAGTTGTTCTCATCGGAGGCAAAGGGAAGCTAAGTCTATAACTTAAATTTTTGTATCGCTTGCAAGTTTTTGTGTGATGGTGCATTTTCATTTTGGCAAGATTTGTATCAAGTAACAGCGAGTCACATGAAATATATTTTTCCACAAAGCTTTCTATTTCAAAATTTGAGCATTTTCCATATACAGGTGCATCTTTTATCCATAGCAAGAAATGAACATGTTCATTGCCTCAGTTTTGGGGTTCTGTAACAAAAGAATAGTCAGTGACTTGTCTGAATAGCTCATGGTTTTTTAGCATCAATTTCCGGAATACATTGACTCTGTGATTGAAATAGCAGCTGCAAAACACAGTATTTTTCCTTATTTTGAAATCCAAGTATTTTTCTTCTATGGTTACATTACATTTTGATTCTTGTGAAACACATATTCCATGCAAAGCTTTGCACAATGGCTCCCAAAAATGCTCAGCACTTGTTAACGTCATAAAGAAGGTTGGAGGTCCCAACTATCTTATCATTGAAAATATGTTTTTTTTTTGTGTTTTCCAAATAATCAGGAGAGGTTCTAATGCTTTTTAATGTTTTATAGCCCAGTGGGGATCATAATATTTTTTCAAGTTTTTTTGGAGTGCGTACATCTTTTACAAGAAATTTCCCACCTTTCAATTTAGTCTTTCATATGCAAACCCATGCTAGCGAGGATTCTTGGCGAATAATAATTTGTACAGCTTTGAAAAAAATGTTCATAATCTGTTGTGCAAAGTCATTTTCTTTATGCATGAGTTCCCATCTTAAAAATTTTTGGTATGTCAAATTTGTAGTTGTGTCAATTGGACGTGTTGAACCATAGAACAAAGTCGGGAAATTCATCTCCTTTGCATACATGTCTTGGAAAATACCAAGAGGTTTGAACCCTTCTGACGGTGCAATTTTGATTATTGTTGTGTTAAGGTCTTTAACCGATTGTGTTTCATTAAATGAATGTGTAGCTGATTCATCTATTGGATCCTCAGCATCTTCAAATGTGCCATCATCCATAGCTTGTTTCTATTGATGTCTTTTTTGTCAACAATTCATGTCATTCTTTATTTATAGAGATGTTCTCTTTTTTGTATAGCAGTATTTTGGATAGAGCGATCAAATCATTCATAACTATGGTAGGTCTAACATTTCCTTGTGCATATGCATTATCATATTCTATCTTTCAGTTTAGCCTAACTACCACTGTTGTGGCTTCATCCACTTGCCTAGGAAAGGCTCATTGCACTCTATCAAAGTCTACAGGAACATTGATAATTGTCTTGAGCAAACCATACTGCACCTATTTATATCCCAATTGCCTAATTTGTGTAAAAGTTATACGTAAAGACACAAGTATTTCTTCAATATTGGTCAAACAATGGACAGCATATATTTGCGTATTGCATCTTATCCTTGAAGGCATAGCAAAACATGGAATTTTACCGTCTAGTGTGGATTTTATACATTGTTTGCAAATGGTCTAGCCTGTCTCCATCTTCTTTCCATAGGTCTGATCGAAAACCAAATGCATCTGCAAGTGCATTGTCAACTTTACAGATGTTGCGATGGAAATGCAACATGTCACAAACAGAGCATGGTTGTATGGGGGTGTCATTTATCATTTGAAAGTATAAGTTAATAGATTTTTGGACTGGGTTGTATTTTCTATGAACACTTCTTCCTTTCCTTCGCTGATTAGTGACATTTTCCTTTTGCAACATAGAAAATCTATATGGTTTTTGTGTGTTTTTTGTAAGGGCAAAGCACAATCTTGTTGCCCAGTTTGTATTTGCCTCTTTAGAGCATGTAGTGATTATCGGTGTGTTGTATTTTTAGCAGAATCACAGTATTGAATTTTGTTATCTGTAGTGTTGTACTGCAGAGTATTTGCACTTGGCAGTTGTGCATTGCGCATTTATGATTTCAAGGAGTGCAATGTCTGATGCATTCTAAACTTTGCTATAGTAGTTGTGTGCCTTGTTGCAATTTTTTGTTTTTTATTAGAACTATTCATATTGTTCATTGTCTCCGATACAAAAAAGCTTGACATATCTTGAACCAAAACTAGATTGTTCATATGGATGATCTGTGTGAATTGTTCTTTTTCTTGAAGAGGTTCTTAGTGACAATGACCTGAGATATTTTAGAAACAAACTAAGTTCAAATTTATTTTTGGGGTCATCGAATTAGATTATGTTTTTGGCTTGGGAAATGGAGATAATTGTCATGTGTGTGTTTTTGCATCAAACATATGTGATAGCCATAGGGCACATATTCAATCCCTTCAAGCTAGCTTTTTACATATGGTATGCCAATTCTGGAAACCAATGACTGTAAATGCAGTAGACAATTATTTTTGTCTACACTACCTCGAGGAAAACCTTGAAAACAAGCAATTGCATATTTTTTTTGAATTGCCAATGGATTAGCCAATGGCTATACCATAAATAATCATAAATCAACCAAGTCAATTTTTTTAGGAAGCAAAAAATCTATGGCATCAAACATGCTTTCTCCACATGCACTACGAAATGTAGGCACCCTAGAAATCCCAATCATTTCAAACACATATTCTATTGTGTGCCATATATTGTCAATATTGAAGTCTGTCATTTATAAATGTGGCTAGAAATTTTCAATGTGATAGTATGTGTTTAGTTGTGAGAAGATAGGCTCATAGTGGCCAGTAGCAGGAGTTATGTCATGGAAAAGAATCGATATTGCAAGATTAGTCGCTTGCTCATTGAAATGCAAATACATTGTTTTGTGTGTCAAAGACCAAATGTGTATTGGAATGTCTAGCCAATATGCCAACCATTTTAGACAAAATGTGTCACCCATAGCCCAGTATCACCATTATTATTGATTTATGTGGCTGATAGCCTCATACTTTGAAGGTACATGTTTTTGTCATGTATATTATGCAAACTCATCAACATTGTTGGGTGCAAATCAAGCTCATTAGAATTTAAAGCTACAGGGCAACGACTATGAAAATAATTTAAAAAATGATCAACCAAACCATTACGTAGATGCTTTGATGTATAATGGAAATGCACTAGGACATGTACTGTATCAAATAGGCAATCACCAACTTTGTAATTGAATGAGTCTATTCAAAAACAATGCACATGGTGCAAAGCTTCATCAATAGATGTGTAAGATGCATTTGTAGTTGGCTTGTAGGTTTCTACTATGATTGGCTTTTGGGATAGTTTTTTTCTTTTCACACAATTATTTGAAACCATATGTGTAGATTCCACATCGAATATTTTAAAAAAACTAATTGTATTGACAGTTTCTATTAAACTAATTATTTCAAATAAATGCTCGGTGTTTGAAATATTGAATACATACAATGAAAAATTGAACAAGAAAATACTTACCGCAAGTAGGTGCAATAAAGAACTCCCACCTATAGATCTGCGATGGTAGCTACATATAAATGAAGGCAGAATGCAAAAAAGAAATTGTTAAGATCAATTTGTGTGGCTGAAATAGAGTTTGTTTTAAAACTACTAAGTAGCACAGCAAGCATCTAAGAACTACAACAAAAATAAATAAACATGGATATGTATTACTCATGTAAATCAACAATGACTCAAAGTGTGGTGATATATGGCAATAGAAAAGAGCATATATAGTGTAGAATCTACAAAAAAGGAACAAAATAAATTCAGCAACGGCAACTTTCACTCGGGAAAAGAAAATGAACCAAGCAAAACCAAAAACAGAACAATCAAATGTGCTACCAATATTGTTAGACTTTTCAACTCCATGCATGGTTATAGCATCCATACATATATGCGTACACATAGGCATATGCATATATATACACAACAACACATATATATGTGTATATACATTTGTATATAGACATATATGTATAAGTGCAAATACAATATTGTGACTTTAAAGCAAGCGCTGGACCATGAGTCTATAAAAACCCAAATATTTTCCAAGTAGGAGTATTTCTATTCTCTTTCTCTTAGGTTGAAAAGTCCAATGCATAATGCACAACACAGAAGGACAAAAAAATACTATGTCATGTGTATCTGCTATGAGAAGGGATAATGCAGTATGGAAGAAAACTCTATGCTCTCAAGTCCTAAGGAGTGCCAGCCTTGCACTACTCAAAATAGTTTTGGATCCTCTACATCTAACCAAAAAAAGTGTTTGACAGACCATAAGAACTATGCTCTACCATTTGTTGCATTCTAATTGTTTTTTTTTAAATGCAGTTTTCTCTTCGCACAGTTTAAAATGTAGGGCTAGCTTTCCAACACAGCTTTATTGATGGCTAGTCAGTACTAGTTGGAACATAACAATGATTTCCAAAATTTGTACATCATTAGCCAGGGATTTTTGCAGTTCTATGGAGCTGACTAGTTTTTATATTGTCTTCTTCCTAATCACGAACATGATCTTGACAAGTGGTTCTTCTTTTTCATATTTGATTCATGTAACGAAACAAAGCCCATTATAAGCACTTGCACATAGATAATCAAGTACTAATATGTATTGTTGAGAAATGTGACTCAAAGTTACTAGCTTGATTGACTTCCTGGAGCAGTTATGTTTTCCTCCATCATCAGCATGAGTTAAGTTGTTGGTTTTCAAGTTTTTCTAACTGAAGTCACGAGGTTCTAAAGTTTCATAACCTACCAACTTAGGGACTATGAAGCGAAGGCTTTTCCCTTTTTTTTTGGCGTGTCATGGCTTTTGAGAACTTCACAACCTCTGACTTGAGGTTTGAAATCTCGGGTTTTGAGCAACAGAGCAATCCTTCTATAGTTGGCGAGTCACCGGTTCTGGGAATTTCACAAACTCTGACAAGAGGTTTTGAAGTTTGGTTTTCCAGTGATATAGTAACTTGGATGTTGACGGATGTGGGGACCACTTGGAGTGTTGGGAGTTAAATATTTAAGTCTTTTCCAGGAGACTTGCTGCGAATATTGTAGATTCCCATCTTGATTCTTCAGAATTGCACAAGCGGTGTACACGTGTCTTGGTGGACCTCCTCACCATGGCAAGTGGTATATGAAGGAGAGTTGACAGATGGAAACCAATGGTTGGTTTTCAACTGCCGATAGATGTGGGACTCGATAGGATGGTGGATTGTATCGAAGGCCAACAGGTGGTGATGACATGGAGGATAGATGGTATTTGGGCCCATGTGCTCGGTGAACATTGGTGAGACGCTAATGAATGTCTCTTTAATTGGGTGGCATGGTGTTAGGTGGATAACCCTAAGTTCGACCCTGGAGATTTGTTCAACTTCTTATATGATGACCAGAAATGCTAGATAATGGTGTCCGGCTCAAGGTGTAACCCTAAAGGGGTGTAGTATTTGAATAGTTGGAGAGAGAAAATGTCTCTCTTGGAGTGGAGCCATGCAGGCAGAGTGTGATGGTTACTAGGTTAGGTAGTGGATTGGCTGAGAGGTTGGGTGCAGGCCGAGCGGCTTGGTGCAGGATGAGAGGTTGGGGAGTCGTGAGCTGAGAAAGAGAGATGAATCTTGCAAAAGGTGAAGGTCGAATGGTTGTGTGACAGAGAGGTCAAGAGGCCAGTGGTCAAGTTGTGAGGATATGTAGCTGAACGAGATGTCTCTCGTTGGGGTGAGATCGAAGTAGGGTTATGGTGTCGGATTCTCTCCAAATGGAACAAGATGTAAACTTTGTAAAGGCTTAGAGCCTAAATTATTTTTGTAACTATATTTTGTTGTTGAATAATACAATGGTGATCTAGTCTTTTGGAGTGTGGGGTTTTTTACTCGAAAGGGTTTTCCTCATGTAAATCTGTGTGTTCATTTTTTTGTTCCATCTTTTATGTTTAATGGTTTTGTGTGACTGAATTTTTTTAATGGTGTTGTTTAGAATTGGTTTAATTAGTATTCATTTTTCTCTAAGGTTCAATGTGGGAAATGAACTAGTATGATTCCGCCTTGTGGCATAGTAGTTCGTTTCTTTGAGGCAATCTAATGAAAAAATATTACGAAGGCACTTATGATCTTGGATGTTTCTTTCTGAGATGACCCGCATATTTCCCAACATGTATAACTGCAAATATGAATGAAATGTTCATTTCAACACCTGACCATAAACTTTGGGAGATATCATTGCTCAAGAAAATAGTGACAATATAGAGGCAGAACACAACAATAATTAAGAAATTGCAAAGAACAGCACAAGAAAACAGACTTCAAACATGAATATAATTGCAATTTAGTATATCTCCAAAATTTAAACAGAATGATTTTCTTGCAAGTGGAGTAGGACAAAAAATATAAACTAGGCATAAAAAATAAACTAAACTACAAATTTATGCCATAGCATATTAGGAACTTAATCTCCTATGCTCTCACATCTACAACATATGGTCTCAGTCATAGTTGCCACCTGAGAAAAATAAAGGACCTATCAACCTTAATAATAAATAGGACATTTTTATAACCATGCATTCCAATTTCCAATGCTCAATAGTAGCAAAAGTTCTAGAGTAAGCATTTCAAATACTATAAACAATGCCACTTATGTACAAGCACATATGTAGTGAAAATATGTATATAGAAAAAAACATTAGAAGAGTATAAGCCTATCATAATTACACACATAGCGCTAATTTTTTTTCCTAATTTCGTCATAGGCTGGTGGTATTTTCCTCATGGCTTTGTCATTTTCTAATTTTCTTAAAGAATAATAATTATTGTAGGAAGATTTTCTATTGGAAATATTTCATGAGTTTGTTGGTATAGTCGTGTCTTGCCACATGTACTCATTGTGGGGGCTCATGACATCTTTAGCAATACATTTGCATTTACTATTGCGAGCTCGCATTTATTGTGAGTAGACTAAAGTGCAACCATTATTAGTGACTTATGGTGTGAGTTTTAAATCTGTCAATAAAATTATTATTTGTGTTGTTTTTTCATTTGCTCAAATCCATGGAAAATTAGACATATCTTGAATAGGTAGACATCCTTCAATGTCTATCACTTTTTCCATGAACACACAATACATTTGAAATAAGGAAACATGAAACAAAGGCCAAAATATCATAAACAAATGGAAAAGTTGCTAAAACAAAGATTCATACATAAGAACACTCATTGGTAGGGATCAACAGCTCGATTAAACAATTTTCAAACTATACATAATAATTTAGACAATGAAATATGTGCTTGTTGATAGGGTTTATTTCTATTGTATTGGAAGCAAAAAATGAGCCACTTGTAAGTTCCTATATCTTTTACAATGTTGTTCTATAGTTTGTTACATCTTTGTATTTTATACATTAATGTCTATTGTTTCCTGATATCTGCACCTTGTGGCTTATTCTCTACTCTTTGCTACCTTTGAATGCTTTTATGGATGATACTTTATTCTTTACTAGAAGACTTAACACCATAATTCATTAATGTCATTTTTTATCTTAGGCATGGTAAGGACATGTATGAAATGAGACTCTAAATCGGTTCCAAGTAATTGAAAAATGTCTCCATATAAAATCATTTAATCAGTATCTGTGGAAATTATTTATGTCTATTGTATGGGTAGGCGAAGACAAAGAATTTGTAAGTCTGTATGTCTTTTACAGTGTTGCTCTATAGTTTTTTTACATCCTTCTATTCTATGACTTAATATGTATTGTTTATTGTTGGTTGAATTTTGTCTGTTGATGTATATTCTTCACAATTCTTTACTATTTTCATCACCTAGATTTTGTTCGTGAGTTAAACACCTAACAATATAGCTCATTAATGTCAATTTTTTTGCTAACTTTAGTTAAGTATAAAGCCTACATAGGTAGAAAATTCAATGTATGTTATTTTAACATGGACTTTTACCATTTCCTAGTCACTAATTCTCACTCATTGCAATTGCATTGACATGCAACTTGCATTAATTGATCCCTCCACCAAGTTTAAATACTGTTGAGCAAAGCATTACCTACATTGCCTAATCATCTTGACAAATTATTCATTGACAATAAAACTTGTCAAAAAAGTAGACATTTGTAATCTCGCATATCTTTTACATTGTCTTTTGTGCATTATCTAATTAATTTCTTAGATTGTTTGATGATATTGAAATTTGCTTCCCTTGAGTTTGAAACTTGTTATATATTTTACATTACTATTTCCTTTTCTTTCTATATACTCTATAAATTTTCAGTTCTTTGTTGTCCACCATCCATGATGCAACTAGTCTATTGTCTGCCATAGTACCATGCCAACTGCAGCTCAGTCTTGTAAAAAAACATTAGATCTAGACAAATGCCAAAGCTCCGAGCATAAATTTTGTAATATTTCACAAACATGCAATGTCATGGATGCCAGCTACATTTCAATCAATTAGATGAGGATGAGAATTTTTCCTATTGGAAATATAGTAGTGTGTTTGTATGAACCATGAGATTTTGTTAGAAACCCTAGCCCTCGTAAACATTGAACAGTAACAAATGACAAGAATATGGGAAAAACAAAAAATGACACTTAAATTTATCTTGAATTCCATGGAATTATTCTATCGAAACATATCCCCACTTGGGTTTTTTCAAAGTCTCCATCCAATCCAAGTTAGTTGTATATCCATGAAACAACAATAGTTATTCAAACATGCTCACCTATTCAAGATATATGCATTGACTTGTCCATGTCTTTATCCATGAGCATTATGCACATGTTCAAGAAATCGATGTCAGGAGGATAAGTTGCATTGTTAGTAGTTTCCTTGCCTAATTGTAAATTTCCATGCATGATTGCATAGATTTTATTTACTATTAATATTGATAGGTGCCTTGATAGTAGAAGCAATAGCTTACTGTTTCAAGATAGTGAAGAGATGTAGCTAGAAAGATCAAAAATCACTTCAAGCAAATAGCATTTTGATTTTGTGATTCTAGCTACCTTTATGGAAAGCACATTCCCAATATTTGAAGAAACAATAGTAGCAGCATTGCCACAACTCTCATTGCCAAAACAACAACAGCTAGTAGGAAATTGTCGAAATTCAAATGAGATTGAAGTATAATTTCAAAGAGTGACTTCTACAATTGGCATAGAGCATATCAACTACATCAGAGAAGATCTAAAAAGGACATGTGCATAACACACAAAAAATAAGATTCTTATTCAGACTGTTGAGTGCAAACTAAAAATAAAGGTGGAGTATGCTCTAATACCGCATTGGTGCATTCGTTCAAACTGCAAATTCTTGCTAGATAGATTATAGCTCTGTAAGACAATATCCACAATCGTGTGAACAGCATAAGTAAATCGCATGAGTAAAAATGAAAAAAGACAATGCATTGTCTATTGTGGATGTAATCTTAATCTCTATACGTCACACAATGAAAGGAATAATCGAAAATGAATATATAAGACAGAATATTTGAAATCTAACTGACATCCTACTTCACTTTTCCAATGCCTATCTTTACATCGTGAACAACAGATATTGTCATAGCTCCACATCTGAATGCATTCTCACTCTATTTAGGTACGATTAGCTTCAAAATTGCTCTAGAAAAAGAAGGTCACTAACATATACTATAATGCATTAATTCCAACTATTCATTGTCTCTAAAACAAATGACATTGCAATTTACGTAGCAAATAATGTATGATGTTTATTAGCCACAATATGGAAATAATATCTAGATATTTGATCTATATATTTGGTTGTCTGTATATTGTTTCCCATTCTTGTGTACCCATGGTTCTTTTTACAAATGCATAAACTGGTTCAGACCATAGCTTCTCACATTATTGCAGCAATATGCCAAGTCGTATAGCAGAGTGTTGATGACAAACAATAAACAATTCGCAAAGATCCTTGAAAAAACAACGACCATTGGAAAAGACACTGTGCAATGCATCTAAAATGAACAGTAGCCTTTTTTTTCAACAACCACATATATATACACATAGACATATATATGTATATACACACCTGATTATATGTAGACACAAATGTACATACATATATATATATATATATATATATATATATATATATATATATATATATATATATATATATATATATATCTACATATATATATATATATATATATATATATATATATATATATATATATATATATATATATATATATATATATATATATATATATATATATATATCTACATATATATCTACATATCTACATATATATAATATACGCATATATCAAGACATACATATATGCAAGAACATATGCATTGACACACACATATACATTCATACATTTAAGTATGTACATATATGTATACACACATATATATGTATAAACATCTACACAAGAAAAATGCAAATATGTATATACATACACATATGTAACTGTATGTGTGCAGAGTTATATATGTGCATATGCACATACGTATAAAGACATATATACATGTATGTATACATAGCTTTATACATACATATCTACACATGCATATATATGTATTTGTCATTTTGTAGTTTTTTATGTGTTTGTATTTTATGGGTTAATGTCTACTATTTGTTATTGTTTGCATTATGTTCACACAGGCATCGCATTGCAAATGCACTCGAATCTATTAAATAGCAATGAAAATTAGGTCGAAGCAATTGGGATACATATGGGTATAAAATCATTAAATTTGACACCATTACAGCCCCAAGTCTTGATAGCATTTTACATTTATAGCAACTACACTTGCATCCATTCAAAAAAAAAAAAAAGATCTCAATTAATGCAAAATGTAGAGCACACACATATATACATATATATACATATATATATATGCATGAACGTAATAGACAGCAACCAATAAAAGCAGCCCATGATTGCAAAGGACCGAACAAGAAAGGCTAACACATATTTAAACTAACAGAAACAACTCGAGCAAATGGGAAAACAACACAAATAATACTTTGCTCAAGAGAATTAAAACTTCAAAGCCAAGAAATATTCAAAACACAAACTAATCTCATCTTCATCCAATAAATTGAAATGCAACTAACTATTTAACTCGGCAATAGACACAAAACCATAAAGAATAGTGAAGGATAGACATAAACACACAAAACACCCATAAAAGCTCTTTCACAAAACCTAGTTTTTCAACAAAGCCTAACCCATATCCACACTCCCAGACACAATCTGAGCAAGTGGAAAAAGAACACAAATAATACTTTCCTCAACAGAATTAGAACCTGGAAACCCCAAAATATTTAAAATACGAACTATTCCCATCTTCATTGGATAAAATGAAATTCAACTAACTATTTGATTTGGCAACAAACACTAACCCATAAATAATAACGAAGAATAGACATAAACACACAAAATGCAAACAACAACAAACAATGGACGGTGACCCATAAAATGCAAATATGTAAACCACTATAAAACGACATTGTAAAAGACATGTAAGCCTAACAAGGCTTCATCTTTTTTTCCCCATACAACAAATATAAACCCATTCAACAGAGACAAATTCAATGATTTTATGCCCATACATCTTCCATTTACTCACACCCAATTTTCATTTCTATTAAAAAATTTCAAGTGCAATTGCATTACATAATGCACCCATAAATACACTTTATCAAACAACCTCGAAAAATGGGAGAACAACACAAATAACACTTTGGTCGATAGAATTTAAACTTCAAGCCCAAGAAATACTTCAAATACAAAAAAAAATCATTTTCACCCAATAAATTTAACCCAACAATAGACAACAACCCATAAAAGTAGCCACTAAACAAGAAAGGGTAACCCATATTTATACTCATAGAAACAACCCAAGCAAATGTGCAAACAAGATAAATAATACTCTGGTCAACAGAATTAAAACTTCAAAACCAAGAAATATTCAAAACACGAACTATTCTCATCTTCATCCAATAAATTGAAATGCAACTAACTATTTAACTCGGCAACAGACACTAACCCATAAAGAATAGCGGAGAATAGACATAAATGCAAACAAACAATAGGCATTGACCTGTAAAATGCAAATATGTAAACCACTATAAAATGACAATTGAAAAGACTATAAACCCTTTCAACAGATAGATTTAGTGATTTTATTCCCAGATATTTTCCATTTACTTACACCTAATTTTCATTTTCATTCAATAAAATCAACTGCACTTGCAATGCATGATTGCACTCAGTAGAAATTAACCATAAAATGCATAAATGCAGCGAACTATAAAACCAGATTGTAAAAGATATAGAAACTTACAAACGTTTTTTTTTCAATTCCAAATTCGTAGACAAAAACAAAAAAATCAAAGTGTAAAAGATAGAGTAACTTACAAATGCCACCTTTCTCACTTCCAACATTGTAGATGAAAACCCTCCCAACAAACACAAATTTTAGACTCATCAAACAACCTGAGAATATGACCAAACAATGCAAATACCACTTTGCATGAGGGAATTAAAACTTAACACCATAACCCACTAATGACGGTTGCACTCCAGCCTACTCATAATAAATGAGAAGATGCAAATAGCAAATGCAAATGTAATACTGAAGACACCACATGTCCCCATGAACAATCCATGGAAAAACACAACTATACAAAAGAACTCATGAAATATTTCCAATAGCAAAGCCCCCCACAGTAATAATTATTATTAAAAGTATTTACAAAATGCCAAAACCACGAAGAAAATATAAATATATACATACATATGTGCATATATCAATCTACATACATATATGTAAGAACATATGCATTGACACACACATATACATGCATACATTTATGTATATACATATATGTATATATGCATACACACATATATGTATAAACATCTACATAGGAAAAATGTAAATAAATATGTATGTATATACATTCATATATACATATGTATATATATATACATATGTATATATATACACATATATAACTGTATGTGTGCAAAGTTATATATGTGCATATGCATATACATATAGACACATATATACATGTATGTATATATAGCTTTATATATACATATCTACACATGCATATATATGTATGTCATTTTTGTAAATTTTTACACATTTGTATTTTATGGGTTGATGTCTACTATTTGTTGTTGTTTGCATTTTGTGCACACAAGCATCGCATTGCAAATGTACTTGAATCTATTAAAAATCAATGAGAATTAGGTCTAAGCAATTGGTATATATCTAGGTATAAAATCATTAAATTTGACACCATTGCAGCCCCAGGTCTTGACATCATTATACATTTATAGCAACTCCACTTACATCTATTCAAAATAAATGAAAAAATACATCCCAATTAATACAAAATGCAGAGCACACACATATATACATATATATACATACATATGTATACATAGAAATATATACATACATATATATACATATATATGCACAAACATAACAGACAACAACCTATAAAAGAAACTCATGATTGCAAAGGACTAAACAAGAAAGGATGACCCATATTTAAACTCATGGAAACAACCTAAGCAAATGGGAAAACAACACAAATAATACTTTTCTCAATAGAATTAAAACTTCAAAACCAAGAAATTGCAATGCAACTAACTATTTAACTTGGCAACAGACACAAACCCATAAAGAATAGTGAAGGATAGACATAAATACACAAAATACCCATAAAATCTCTTTCACAAAACCTAAGTTTTCAAGAAAGCCTAACCCATATTCACACTCATATACACAATCTAAGCAAATGGACGAAGAAGACAAATAATACTTTCCTCAACAAAATTAGAACTTGAAAACTCAAAAATATTTAAAATATGAACTATTCTCATCTTCATCAAATAAATTGAAATGCAACTAACTATTTAACTTGGAAACAAACACTAACCCATAAAGAATAGTGAAAAATAGACATAAACACACAAAATGCAAACAACAAAAAACAATGGACGATGACCCATTAAATGTAAATATGTAAACCACCATAAAATGACATTGTAAAAGACATACAAGTCTATGAAGGCTTCATCTTTTGCTCCCCATACAACAGATATAAACTTGTTCAACAAAGACAGATTTAATGATTTTATACCTAGACATCTTCCATTTACTGACACCCAATTTTCATTTCCATTAAAAAAGTTCAAGTGCAATTGCAGTGCATATATGCACCCATAAATACACTTTGTCAAACAACCTTGGCAAATGAGAGAACAACACAAATAACACTTTGGTCGATAGAATTTAAACTTCAAGCCCAAGAAATACTTCAAATACGAAAAATTCTCATTTTCACCCAATAAATTGAAGTGCACCTAGCTACTTCCATTCTTAATCATGGATAGCAAAGAAATCCACATTAATGAATCGCAGTGTCAAGTATTTAACTCGACAACAGACATCAACCCATAAAAGAAACCACCAGACAAGAAAGGGTAACCCATATTTACACTCACATAAACAACCCAAGCAAATGTGCAAACAACACAAATAATACTCTGGTCAACAGAATTAAAACTTCAAAACCAAGAAATATTCAAAACACAAACTATTCTCATCTTCACCCAATAAATTGAAATGCAACTAACTATTTAACTCGGCAATAGACACTAACCCATAAAGAATAGCAAATAATAGACATAAACAAAGAAAATGGAAACAACAACAAACAATAGGCATTGACCCATAAAATACAAATATGTAAACCTCTTGGCCCCACAGCTATCGTTGCACCAAAAGATCTACATGTTGATGCCCGATACAACTGCCAGAGTTAACGGATCCACGGAAGGCGATTAGTCCATGTCGCGAATCCTAAGGGGAGCGTTGACCATCTGCCAAAAAAATCCCCCTCAATGTTACTTGAGGGGATTCAAACCCGACACCTTTGGCTCTGATACCAATTATTGGCCCCACAGCTATCATTGCACCAAAATATTGACTTGTTAATGCCCGATACAACTACCAAAGTTAACAAATCCACTGGAGGCGGTTAGTCCATGTCGCGAATCTTGAGGGGAGTGTTGACCATCTACCAACAAAACCACTATAAAATAGGAATGTAAAAGACTATAAACCCTTTCAACGGACAAATTTAATGATTTTATTCCCATAAATTTTTCATTTACTTACACCTAATTTTTATTTTCATTCAATAAACTCAACTGCACTTGCAATGCATGACTACACTCAGTGGAAATTAACCATAAAATGCACAAATGTAGTGAACCATAAAACCAAACTGTAAAAGTTATAGGAACTTACAAACGCTTCATTTTTCAATTCCAAATTTGTAGACAAAAAAGGAAAAATCAAAGCGTAAAATATAGAGTAACTTACAAACACCACCTTTCTCGCTTCCAACACCATAGATGAAAACCCTCCCAATAGACACAAATTTCAGACTCGTCAAACAACCTGAGCATATGACCAAACAATGCAAATACCACTTTGCACGAGAGAATTAAAAATTAACACCATAACCCACTAATGATGGTTGCACTCCAGCCTACTCATAATAAATGAGAAGACGTAAATAGTAAATGCAAATGTACGACTGAAGACGTCACGTGTCCCCACGAATAGTCCATGTAAAAACATGACTATATAAACAAAATCATGAAATATTTCAAATAGTGAAGCTCCCTACAATAATTATTATTATTAAAAATATATACAAAATGCCAAAACCACGAGGGAAATTACACTCGCCAATCACAAAATTGCAAAAAGAGGGAAAAAAATCACTTTTTCCAAATATTCCCTCGAACATAAGTCATACTTTAGCTTTATTTTCGATGCCATTCCCAAAGCATAATTTTAATATGCAAGATTGATGCGATAACATTAGTTCCCCACCTTATAAAGGTAGGGACTAATAATTGATCCACATCCAAGCTAGGGTACTCTTGGAATGGACACTACATGGATTATAAAGGTAATATTGTGATTTTTATGAATTATAATATGAGGAAAAAAATATTAGGACAAGGTGTCTTGTAAACCTTGCAAGTCCTACTAACAATGTTGGGATATTATTGCAATGTAAATATATTAGTGAGACATACTAATATTCTAATTTTGTATGTAACAATGGACCCTTTGGGGATTCATGATATTCCTTGTGTAATGCCCCGCCATGCAACCCTAAAGGAAGTTTCAATTCACTATAAAAGCGTACTAATTTTATTTTTTTTAAATGAAGTACACAAACATGTTCAACTAATAATTGACAACATCCCCTAGGGTTACATAACTGAGATTATTTAAATCCCCATTAACATAGATCATCTAAATTACATTGCAATTAAATAACTCAAGTAATAACATTCAACTAACATAAGAAGATACAAGATATGAATAAAGTATCCATTACATAAATCTATTACATAAACCATTTCCAAATTACAATCCTCATTCCCAGAATGAGTCAAAATACATAAGCATAATATTTACAAGGTCCACCTCATAACACAAGAGGGGTAAATCAATATCATTACAATTTGAAAAATAAAGTACAAGGAATAATAACAAGATCTACGAGCTGTCCATCTGGATGTCTCGCCACCAAGTGTTGAAGATCAAGGGGGACCCAACGGTTTTGGTGCATGTTCCACCCAACCTAGTGGTACCCGAAGGCCCACCCCCCGTGCTAGGAGATAGTAACAAAATAACATGGACGAGAAATCTACTACCTCTAACCAAAGGCAATCTCATACTGACACAGCTGACTCAACCACACATATGCACAATATAATTCTAACACTAATCATGGTTACATTGCTTCCAGACATATTATAATCAAGTGTGCTAAAGAAACCATACGCACAATATAACACAGTGTTATCCTAGACAGAGTGTCATCACAAGTTTTTTCATGAGATATCCTCTGGGCATTCTTCATAGGATCTGGTAATCCTAGTAGCCTCAACCGAATCCTGGCACTCATACTCACTCAAGCGGAATCAACTACCTCTCATAAGGACAAGATAGTTGATCTTGCCATTCCAGGCCTTCTCACTCACCCCAAGTTTAAACAAACCCTTGTGTCTATGAGTGAGGTTAATTATCTTGGTTAATGTGAACTACATCCTAATCCTCTAAGTACATTTACTTTAGTTCTCAGTTGTTAAAATCACTTTTGAAGGTTACCCGGTTTACCTCTTTGGGCTCTGGCCCCTAACAAAAGCCACTCTTCTAATTGGATAACACACTACACAATCTAACTCCAAGGGTTACTCAAGTGTTACAGAACTGAACCAATGTACTCTCTCCTATCCTAGGAGACAACAACATAGAAATCCACTCCAACACTAGGAGGAAACTAAAACACTTGTAACACTACCCAAGGGAAAATCAAACAATAACTTAACAAGGGAATGACCCACATCTACTGGAAGACTTTACAATTGAAACCTCAAATACTCGCTTCCCAAATGATCAATAACAACGGGAAAACAAATAATAATGCATTGGCAATGAAAATTACTAAATTTGGATATCTTAAATCCATATTCCTATCTAATACTTCTCATGGAAATTAGAATGCAATCTTTCAAAACTTTCATTACACGTAATAATATCTTCATTAACATAATTACTTTTCACAATTTTATCTAATCATGCACCATAGTTATTTCAAATTAGATTACCATCTACTTATTTTGCATACAATAATATATTTATGCAAGACATCAAAAGGATAAAAATATAATTAAATATATCTATTTTATTCATACAAACTATCCCTAAACCAAAAGATTAAATAGACATTGCTGAAACAATTCTATATTTCTAAAAAGAATATCAAAATGTTAATATAATTGTATCAGGATAAAATCTACAATTTCCCAATTAATAAATATATAAATACATATATATTTAATATTATATCACATATAATATTAACATATATATATTTAATATTTATCTCCACCCACCAAAAATACTATATAAAAGAAATCAATTGAAACCAGAATAAAATACGAATTAAAATTCGCATACATATATACAAAAATCGAAAATCAAAATAAAGTCATAATAAACAAATTAAAAATCAAAAAACCGAAATAATATAAAAATAATTTTTAAAATAAAATAAAATAGAAAAAAACCAAAATGAAAATAAAAATGATAAAAAATAAAAATAAAAAAAATAAATCAAGGCAGGCCCGCACGGTACCGCCGGCGCCTAAAGTACGCGGTACGCAGACCGTAGCCTACACCGACTATACAACAGTACAGCGATCGGTGAAAGGTGGGCAGGGGGCCACAGTCCCCACGGGACAGTGCGTCCCCCCAAGCGGTGGACATACTGCCCAGTGGGTACTGCGTACCCCAACAAAAAGATAGTGGGGAGGCCGAACCTCCCCACACTTACATATATTTTTTTTCTCTTCAAAACAAATAAAAAACACAGTAATTTCATACACGCAGGTATGGAACCTCAGACATTCGCCGTACTACGATTTTTTTAAAAAAAATCAAAAAGCAAAAAGCTTTAATAAAAAAAAATTATATATTTGTAAATATATATTTTGTGTATCATATTTGCAAATATGATACATGTAATGTGTATTTACATTTATTTTATTTTTTTTCCAGAACCAATTTTACTGGTGAAATTGAAAGAAATAAATTTAAAAATCAGTAATAAAATTTTACAATAAAAGAACATCCCATGTCCAAGAGATTGAAATCTGAATACCAAAAGAAGCCATTCTTTCATGTTTCAAATAATTTAAACAAAAGAAAAGCAATAAATTGTTTTGGAGCTTTTCAACAGAATTTTATAAAGAGGGTTTGTGTTTTGAAATACAAATTTGAATCCTAAATGTTGAAGTTCAACCTAGGGTTTCAAGTAAATCACCAATTTTGCAATTTCAATCATTTAGAAAAATAGATTAAACTAAGAACAACAAATCATAGAATAAAAGAAAACCTGGTTATTTGAAGCCACGGGAAATAGCCAAGATTCTTGATGCAGAGCTTCCCTTAAGATCCTCACAACTCCTCTTCAACAATGCAATGAATTTCCAGCTAGCCTTGATCCAAAAGCTCCACCTTCTTCACAGAATTTCTCTCTTTTCAATTTAATTCTACAAACATAAAAATACTTCCAAATCCTTTCATGTGCAAAATTTTTCCAAAAATTTCATGCCTGAGAAAAAAACAAAGGAAAAGAATTCCCCAACTTTTCTGCCCTAATCTTATAAAACATCATTTCCTCACAACTCCAAAATAACCTAATGCAACCCTAATCCACATTCAATGCAAAAATTGAATTTAGATAACAACTTCATTTCCCATTTGGAAGACCCTAATTTTGAATTTAAAGAAAATTTCAATTTCCTATAAATTCCCTTTTGATTTAATTTAATTTAATCAATCAATTATACTTACTTAATTATTATTAAATTATTTAATAATTAAATCCAATCCCTTGAGATTTAAATTTAATTAATTAAATAATTTAACTTTAATTAATTTACTTTCAATTATTTAATAACTAAATTTAATCCCTTGAGATTTAAATTTAATAAATTAAATAATTTAACTTTAATTAATTTACTTAAAATTATTTAATAATTAAATATAATCCCTTGATATTTAAATTTAATTAATCAAATAATTTAAGTTTGATTTCCATAATAATTTTAAATATAACCAATAAGCATAACTTTAATACAATATAAAATAAACATCTCTTTCAACCAATGCAATTTTCTAAAAGAACCATTTAATAAGTAAGCACTTTTCAAAACATTACATAACATCAAATAAGATACAACATGACTTAATAATCAAGACTGATGACACACTAAGGCTAGGGTGTAGACCTAACACATGTTACCAAGCTACTATCTCCCGTTCAACTTAACTGTTGGATCGACACGCTCAAACCTGTGAAACCAGGTGGAGTCGATGTCATGTACCTGCAACTTGAAACCAAGTAAACAACATAATATATCCAGCATATAATTCACACCATGAAGAAGAAATCTCGGATTCGCAGGGCGCTCGCAAGTGAGTGATGCAATCCCATCTTCTTCACCAATACACTCATCAAAGACTGACACTAACGTCATAGACAATACTCACATAAATAATCTCATGATAACTCTACTAACATCATTAATCCATTAAAGCATGTGAAACAAAATCAAATAATCACATCACACAATAATAGTTTTCGCTCAAGAGTAGCGATCAAAACATCATAACAAAATGTGTCTAGTATCAAAGTAGCTGCAACCCAAGCAAAGCATAAAACAACATGAAACGAGAAGCAAAACGGAGGGGTATTACACCTTGGGACACTTGGAGTGAGTTTTTAAGATGATTAAAATGAGAGTGACAAGCTAACTAAGGCATCTAAAAAATGGTGCTCCACTTTGGGAAGTTGAAAGGTCATAATGAGGGAGCTCATGATTCTCATGCATGGTGCCCTAGGTGTGATGGGATTATTCTATATAAAAAATTGATTAGTGTAAAAAAATATGAATTAAGCCATTAATATATAAAACACTAAAAACCCATCTAAGATTAGTCATATAAGCCCATAATCAATGAAATTTAGCTAACACTGTCACAAAATATTCAATTAAAAGCATGAAAACACATAATTTAAAACAATTAACTCAAAAAGACATGCAAACCTTCAATCTCATTGGGGGATTACACTCCAAATGAATGTGGATTGCTCTATTAAGCATAACCCATGTTGCAAAAGCTATATTGATGATTGATGGATGATTTGATTCACATGATATTGCCCAAATGGATGATTATGATAATTTCTTAATGATCAAGATTGTGAATTACTTGGATTAGAAAATGACTTGTTTTATAGACTTGCAGATATCCAATCAATGATGAAGACCGAATCTTAGGATCAACGATCGAGATAAAATCAAGGAGATCAAGGAAGATCAATGGATGAAATTGAATGAGAGCCCAAAATATTCCTATTTTCATGGAAAATTGGTTAAAAATATTTTGGAGGGAAAATATCTATTCAAATTTGAATTAGGGAATATTATTTTTGGAGGGAATATGCCATTTAGATATTTTGGAGGGAAAATATATATTGAAAAGAGAATATTCTCTTCTAAAAAAGGAATATTCTTTGTGCAAGTTGGAGAAAATTAGGGAATTAAATAATTATGAAATTTATTTAATTGTGAGGACGAGAAAAAAATAGGATTTTTAATTAAATAATTAAAATTTATTTAATCAAGTGGTATTGAAAAAAAATAGATTTAATAAATAATAAAAATTATTTAATCATTATGGAAGAGAGAAAATTGGATTTAATTAAATAACTCAAAATTATTCAATTAAAGGAGAAATTAGTAAGAAATGATGAAAATGATGAATTTAATCAAATAATTAAAAATTATTTAATTAAAATGAGGAATTAGGTGATATTGAGGAAAATAATGTTAAAAGGTGAAATCAAGATGTGTGATACATTCAAGATAATTTTAGGTGTCTAAAGGTTCCTTACATGTTTTTGTATTCTTCTTTGTGGTTTTGAGCTAACATGTATTCTATAAATTGAAGTCTTGAGTCCATAGTTTTGTATCACAAGTTTTAGAGTGTGACTATGTTGTTAAAATACTAAGGGAAATTAAATATTTTTTTGCTACATTGTGTGTCATAAATCTCATTTTATTTTCAAGTTTTCTATGAAAGGGTTTTCCTAGGGTATATGTTACATCAACTTCTTTTCATATGTTCTAATTTTCTAATTTTATTTCATTTTTTATTTGGATTAAGCATTATTTAAAATTTATATCAACTTGAAAATAACATTTTAAGATATATTTATTTGTTTTAACCAAATATAATCCTCCAATTTGACATTTGGTATTATAAACTATGTTTGATTAATTATGTTTAGGAGGAGGTACCTTCTTTGGATGCAACTGGAGATATTTTCTTTTTATTATTTTAAATTATGATAATGATGTTCTATATATGGTCCCCTAACCCAACAATAGAAAGAAAAAAACTATATTACATGTAGGAATCATCAAGAACTATACATAATAAAAAGATATAATATTCAGACCTTCACTATAGACCAACAATATTTATAAAACATATTTAACAACTACTATAAATAGACTGCCATCAACATTGTATATGTTCGAGGAAAATTCAATTTGTTGGAGGTAATGTCTTAGATATATTTTTGAAACACAATTATAGTCCCTATTCCTTGATACTAAGGTGACCTCCAACATGGGTACAAACACACTAGCTATTATTAGTACACCGTGAACCTTAAGCCCTTGTCCCTAATCCATTTTCTAGGAGTGACATTGTAAGCCCACTAGTTAACTCTAGAATTCCTTGTGAAAAGAGACCATAATGTGTCTAATGACCATGCACAAATCTTGGTAAAACTCTTCTAGTATTTTTTCTACTTACAACTAATGAAACTCCTCTTTCGCATGCATTATTAAAGCTTCCAACAGAACACTTGGGGGATGAAACCTTTACTTTCTTGATACATACCATAACTCTCTTGTAAACATCTCATTTTTCCTTAGAACATAATTTTTATCAAGTCAATCCAAGAATTATATTATACTATCCCTAATTCCCTCATTTTCAATTTTTAATTTTATTTTTTCCTTAAAATCCTCAAGAATCATTTTCCTCAATATTAAACAACCATTATCTTCCAAACCTTCTCCACCTAAAATTTCCTTCACCAACCTTAAATTGGCCACTTCCTTGTAGTTAAAAAATAAATTTAAATGGTGGTCCAAGATAGGGAATTTCCTTAATAGGCCCCTTGATGTGTTAGGAAATTCAGGTAGACTGAAGCAATAAATATTAATGATTATATGCAGATTAAAGGATTTAGAAATAACAATGAAGAATAACACAGAAGAGATCAACACAAAAATTTAGCATGGTTCACCCAATATGGCTACATCCATAGAAAACTCAGCCACCCAAATAATTTTATTATCCAGTGCAAAAACCCCAATTATAGTCCCACGAATTACCCTCGCGTTCAAGCAACACCTACTCCTTCATTACACTGCAAAGCACACTCTCTTCTTACATCGCCCCTTTATTTCACTCATTCTTCAAGTTAGCCTAATCACACCATGTCATAGTACCGATCGTCCTACCAATGAGCAACCTAAATTTTAAATATAGTTACATCATTATCAGCAAATACAGTTCAGTCCAATGATCGTTGATTCACAACAACAATGTAGAAATAATAAATAAATCTATGCCACGTGTCGATACATCACTCGTCGAACGTTGTTGACCATCACACCATTCGCATCCCACTTTGACACCATCTATGAATCAAACCAAGTCAATCCTCATCACCATATCGTCTTGTCCCGAGTGGTTCCTATCTCCATCGGCTTGTCATAGGATCCAAGAATTTTCTAACCAAGTCACAGGGTTTGGAAGTTTCCTAACCCAGTGATATCCTAATATGCCACATTTCCATTGGCTTGTAAACCTTCACTCGATATTCATTGGGATCACCAAGTCGGGGGTTTTTAGAACTTCAAAACTCCTGACATGAGGTTTGAAAGTTTTACTCCGACGCAATCATGCGACAAAGAAATCACAACACCAACTCTTTTTTGAACTAAGTATTCTTCATCAGGTTTTCATTATTTGTCTTATTAGTCGCCACATATCAACAATCTCCCACTTGGAGATTGATCAGGCTCCACACCAAACAATGATCTCCCACTTGGAGACTGATCTTGGATGACATCGAGCTACACTTGCAACTCCCACTGGATGACGGGTCTAGATGGTTTCTTATATCCACTATTTTTAGTCATAAAGGCCAATTGAAACTGAAGAGGAGATCAACTTCTCCCTTGTCACCACCTTTGTAAACATATCCGCTAGATTGTCATATGTATGTATCTTTTCTAGCCTTACCTACCCATCTTCCAACACTGATTGAATGAAATGATATCTCAGCTATATGTGTTTGGTTTTTGAGTACAAGGTAGAATTCTTTGCAATATATAGCACTCTGACTATCTATAAACAAGTAACTTTCAACCTGATGTTTTCCCAACTCATCCATGAAAATTTGCAGCCATATCATCTCCTTTTCCACCTCTGTTCCAGCTACATACTCTGCCTTCATGGTGGATAAAGCAACCACCTTTTGCAACCGAGAAATCCAACTCACTATTATCCCACCAACTGTAAAAACATAATTTGTGGTACTCCGCCTGGTATCTATATCCCCTGCCAAATATGAGTCAACATAGTCATGTAAATCAATATTAGAACCCCTATAACATAAACATTTATTGGATGTACCTCTCAAATACCTAAGAGTCCATTTTACCACATTCCAATGCTCAACTTCGAGATAACTCATATACCTACTAAAAAATCCTATGGCATGTACAATATATGATCTCGTGTATACCATGACGTACATTAAACTTCCCATAGTTGAAGCATATGGAACCTTGGACATTTTCTCTTCCTCCTGTTGTGTCTTTGGACACATATCCTTAGTCAATTCGACATGACTGGACAAAGGTGTGTAGACAACTTTTGCATTCTCCATATGAAATATTTGCAACACCTTTTCAACATAATCAGCCTGAGATAAAAACAATTTTCTATTTTTCCTATCTCTTCTAATCTTCATACCAAGGATTTGTTTTGCTGCCCCCAAATCCTTCATAGAAAATGAATTTTCTAATGATTGTTTTAAATCCTTAATGTGAACCATGTTAGACCCCATTAGAAGCATATCATCAACATATAAACATAAAATAATGTACCTATCATCATCTAACCTCTTATAGTAAAAGCAATGGTCTGAATTGCACCGGTTGTAGCCATTTTCAGCCATAAAGCTATCAAATTTAATATACCATTGTCGAGGTGCTTGCTTCAAACCATATAAACTCTTCTTCAATCTACACACTAGTTTCTCCTTATTTTTGACCTCAAATCTTTGTGGTTGTTATATCTCTTCTTCCGAATCACCATGGAGAAAGGTTGTTTTAACATCTAGTTGTTCGAAATGCAAATCTTCAACAACCACAATACTTAAAATAGTGCGTATAAAATTCATTTTAACAACTGAAGAAAAAATCTCATCAAAATCAATACCCTTTTTCTGTGCAAATCCCTTTACAACTAACTTGGCTTTAAATCATTTCTTACCTCCATCCTCCTCTTTTAGCCTATAAACCCATTTGTTTGGTAAAGCCTTTTTACCTTTAGGAAACTTGCATAAGTCCCAAGTCTGATTTGTTTGCAAGGAGTCCATTTATTCTTCCATTCTATGCTCCCATTGAACCTTGGAATCCACCTGCATAGCTTCATCATAGTATTATGGTTCACCAGCATCACTTAATAAAATAGAATACAAAGGGGGAGAAAATCTTTCCAAAGTTCTACTTATCCTTGAAGATCGTCTAACATTCACTAGAGTTTGTGGTATTTGATGTTGTTGTTGTTGTAGAGCATGAGGAACCACTAGAAAATCATTGTTTGGAGTATCATCCAATACTGCATAATCATTTTATTTCTTCTCATGTTGCCGCAACTGATCTTTGTACAACACTTTATCATTGAATATGACAACTCTGCTTCTCACAATTTTTTGATTTTCAAAATCCCAAAGCCTATAACCAAATTCATCAATACCATATCCAAAAAATATACATTTCTTTGATTTAGCTTCTAGCTTGGTTCTATTTTCATAATCAACATGTGTGAATGCTTCACAACTGAAGGTTCGGATAAAAGAATAACTCACCTTCTTACTTGTCCATGCTTCCTCTGGAATACCACACCTAAAAGGAGTAGAAGGACCTCTATTGATTAAATAACATCAGTATTTACAGCCTCTAACCACATGTTTGAGGGCAACCCAACATGCAACCTCATAGTCTGTGCACGCTCCATTATTGTTCTATTCATGTGCTCAGCCACTCCATTTTACTGTGGAGTCCTTGGAACCATTTTTTGCCTATGAATACCATTTAAGGAACAATAATATTCAAACTCTTTGCTGCAATACTCACCACCATTATCAGATCTAAGACATTTTAACTTTTTACCTATCTCATTCTCAACCAAGCTTCTCCATTTTATAAAAGTTTTAAATACATCAAATTTTTGCTTAAGGAAATAAATCCATACCTTTCTTGTTGCATCATCAATAAAAGTGACATAATACCGAGAGCCACTGAGAGAAGATACTTGAGCTAGTCCCCATACATCCGTATGCACAAGCTCCATTTTCTCATTTTTCTTATGCTTCTCATCCTTGAGAAAGCTAACTCTCTCTTTTTTTCCATTACCACGACTTTCACAGAAATCCATATTAACATATTTTAGACCTGTTAGAACATTCTTTGAATGAAGTACTTTCATACCTTTTTCACTCATATGCCCAAGTCTATTATGCCACAGTGTTGATTCAGAACCCACAACAACTGTTTGATTTTCTACCTATTGAACAACAATTGTTCCTGAACATTGATCTTTGTCTGTAACAGCTAAAGTAGAAGGAACAGTATGACCTATGCAAAGATATAACATGCCTACTTTCACACATTTTTCTACCACTAAGACACCTTTTGTAACCTTCCAATTTTTATCACTAAATGTAAAAACACAACCTTCATCATCTAGTTGCCCTGCTGAAATTAATTTTTTGCTTAACTTTAGAATGTTTCTTACCTCATGTAGTAGTCAATGATTTTCATTTTGCAACTTAATCTTGATTCTTCCCTTTCCAACAATTTGACAGGGTTCGTTATCTCCCAAATAAACCAGCCCAAAATCCCCTTGGGCATAATCAAGAAAATAACTTCTATGGGGCATAGCATGAAATGAAGCCCCTAAATCTAGCACCCAAGAATCATCAGCATTATCAAGAGAAAGAATCAAAGCATCCTCATCAGATTTATTACTTACCATATTTACCTCTTTATTGCCTTCCTTTTTGTCTCCTTCTTTATTCTTTCGAGACCAGAAATCTTTCTTTAAATGACCCAACTTACCACAATACCAACAATCCCTCTTGTCTCTAGAATGGGATCTCTTTTCCTTTGATTTTCTTCATGACTTACCATGACCACGAGAATTCTTTCCTCTCTCCTTTTTTTTTCCCTTGCTTTCTACAATCAAAACACTACTTGATGTGGATGTACCACCTGGGCTTTTCCTCCAAATTTCCTTGCTCAAAATAACACCAACAACATCATCAAATTTCAACGTATTTGAACTAGAAACAAAATTACTTACTACCATTACCAAGCTATTCCAGCTTTTAGGCAAAGAACACATAATCAAAAGAGCCCTAACTTCATCAAAGTTTACATTTACAGAAGTTAATTGATTGGTAACTATTTTAAAATCATTTAGATGATCAGCAACTAGCCCACCTTCTACCATTCTCATATTGAATAAGCGCTTCATAACAAATACCTTGTTCAAAGCGAAAGGCTTTTCATATAACTTTGACAGGTTTTGCATCAACTCTTCAATTGTCTTTGTTGTTGAAATATTAAACACCATCAATTGTGCTAGACATAACTAAATGGTTCCCAGTGCCTATCTATCCAAAATATCCCATTCTTCATCAAACATCATGGCCTCTTTCTTTGCTTTTCCTTGCAATGGCTGCCATAGATCCTTTTGATATAAGTAATCTTCTATCTACATCTTCCATAATTGATAAATTTGTTCATTGAACTTCCTAGCCTTGACTTTTCCTTCTTCCATTGCTCCCACTCAAAACTAGAGGTTTCCTACCAATCAACCGACAATACAAACCTACTTTGATACCAGTTGTTAGGAAATTTAGGTAGACCAGAGCAATAAATATTAATGATTATAAGCAGATTAAAGGATTTATAAATAGCAATGAAGAATAACATAGAAGAGATTGACACAAAAATTTAATGCGGTTCACCCAATATGCACTACGTCCACAGAAAACTCAGCCACCCAAATAATTTTATTATCCAGTGCAAAAAACATGATTATAGTCCCACAAATTACCCTCACGTTCAAGAAACACCTGCTCCTTAATTACACTACAAATTACACTCTTCTTACATCGCCCTTTTATTTCACTCATTCTTCAGGTCATCCTAATCACACCATGTCGTAGTACCGATCAACCTACCAATGAGCAACCTAAATTTGAAATATAGTTACATCATTATCAGCAAATATAGTTTGGTCCAATGATCATTGATTCACAACAATGACGTAGAAACAACAAATAAATTTGTGCCACATGTCGATACATCACTCATCCAACATTGTTGACCATCGCACCATTCGGGTCCCACTTCAACACCATCCATGATTCAAACCAAGTCAATCCTCATCATCATATTAGCTTGTCTCGAGTGGTTCCTACCTCCATCGGCTTGTCACGGGATCCAAGAATTTTCTAACCAAGTCGCGGGGTTAGGAAGTTTCCTAGCCTAGCAATATCCCGACATGCCACATTTCCATTGGCTTTTAAACCTTCACTCGATAGCCATTGGGATCACCAAGTCAGAGGCTTTCATAACTTCAAAACTCCTAACATGAGGTTCAAAATTTCTACTCTGACGCGATCGCACGACAAAGAAGTCACAACACCAACTCTTTTTTTAACTAAGTGTTTGCACAATCAATCCGCCAACTTTAACTAAGTATTCTTCATCAGTTTTTCATTATTTGTCTGATCAATCGCCACATATCAACATGATGAACTTACCATTAAAATAATAATACTCATATAGGCCAATAAAAATAACCTAGCACCAATAAACCCAACCAATATAATATAAATAACCACACACAAATATAACACAACTACAAACATTAAATCTATTGTCAATACAAACTAAATATATCAAATAAAAACTAAAATTTAGACTTTTATGCCCAAAATGGTGACATGAACACCACTTTAATAAATAATGTATTATCTCAAAATTATAGAAAAATGAAATAGTTCATACTGATAGAGTTGAGTCCATTGATGATCACAATACTATTTTTATTTAAATATTGTGTAACCATGTTAAGTGGATTCTTTAGTTTCATGTTTTAATTTTTTTAAATGTATCAATAAGATTTTTGAAGATTTTCTCGATAGTATATGAGTTGGTCTAATACTTAAAAGGAATAAATTTAGGGATCTCTACAACTAATTTTATAAATTTGAAGAATGATGACACTTCCTTTAATTTCATTAAGGTATATTTAAATGGATATGAATGTATTTATTTAAAGAAAGACATATTGAATAATGACTCTCTTGAAAACATCTCATTTTTCTTAGAACAAGGACTCTCTTGAAAAAATCACTTTTTTCTTAGAACAAAGACTCTCTTGAAAATATCTATTTTTTCTTTATAATATCATTTTTCTCAATTTGATCTAAGAACTTTATTATACTATCCCTAATTATCTCATTCTCAATTTCATGTTTTAGTTTTAATTAAAACCCTCAAGAATAATTATCCTCAATCTAAAACAACCATTATCTTCCAAACCTTCCCCATCTAAAATTTCCTCCACCAACCTCAAATTGACTCTTACTCATAGTTAAAAATTCAATTTAAATGATAGTTCAAAATAGAATTTCTCATTAACAAGCCCCTTGATAACTCACCCCTTACCATTAAAATAAAAAGACCCACATAAACAAACAAAAAATAGCCTAGCACTAATAGCCCTAACCAATCTAATATAACTAACCACAAATACCAAAATAAAAACATTGTAAAGTTCACAATTACCTTTAAGGACACCACAAGTCGTTAGTACCAAATAACCTCTTGAAACTCATTATAAATACTAATATGTGTGAGCTACTTGCATCCTTATTATTTTCTTACCTATCATCTAACAAACCCTTTTCCATCATAATGTCATGTAAACACATTAAATAATGCTAAGGTGGATGATTCATTTCTATAATAAACATATTCTAATCCGTAATAAACCTACCCTATAAAGGAGAATTTATTAAGTATTACCTTGCTTGGTCATAAAGTGTGCCACCTTTTTGTGACTAATAGTAGTGAGAGATGTATATATATATTTTACCACATTAATACTTCTAAAATTAATGTTTTTACTTGTAGTGAGGATATTGACTTTTTTTTTAATACATTGACAATAATTTGAGAGTCTCTTTTGACTTCTAGTTCTTTATATCCTATTTCATTAATAGATTTCAAATCAACTAGCAATGTTTCTTTTTTACAAATTTTCTGGTTTGATCTCCTACAAAAGTAGAATCTATAAAAAAAACAAAATTACCTTTTTTGTTATCCAGAACATAACTAGCCCCTACCCATCCAAAATTAGTTTTAAAGGCCCTAGAATTTTAGTTTCACCACCCTTCTCAGCACCTATTATATTAACTCTTCCTTGCACTCACTCATTTTTACAATTGAATGGATAGTGGAAGATATTGTCTTACATTTAGACCTAATCTAAAAATAAAATTTAATGGAAAATTATTTAAGAGTGAAGATTGAGAACTTCAATGGTTAGAATCTTGAATTGTGGAAGCTAAAAATGAAAGATTATAGATAGAAAGAGATCAATGGATTGTGATAACATCCAAATTAGGTTGTAATGTTTTTAAAATAAATTTGGATTAATAGGATATAGTGATAGGAAAAATATAAATACCATATATTTAATCTTTATGATTTTGTACTTATTATTTTTTTAGGAAAAAATGCTACACAAAAGTTGTGGAATATGATTGGTAGTTTATATCCTTTCAATGTTATTATGAATTATCTATATTCCATAAAAATAAAATTGAAAATGATAAAAAAATCATTACTTCTCTTTGTTTAGTACTTGATTCATAGAAAAATATAATCATGTTTTTAAGTAGTAATGCTTCAAAATTATAAGTTGAATAAATAATGTCAAATCTTCTTAGTGAAGAATAAAGAAGAAAATCCATGGATGATGTCTTTAAAGATTATTTATTTATAAGAATAGAACTAAGAAAAGAGGAGTTATTGAAATAGAGATTAAATTAAATTTAAGAATAAATCAATCTAAGGGTTCATATTAAAAAGTACAAACTTAAGAAAAATGAAGAATATGAATAATCTTTTGTTTAAAATTTCTTTTAGGGTGTGTAATACCCCATAATTTCTTCTTTTATCAAGGCTAGTGTTTAGAAGTAAAGCCCTCGAGATCTTTGAATAAGGCTTTTATCTACATAGGTATTATAGTTATATTAATCATGATTGATGAATTATAAAATTTAGTTTGACTATATCATAAGGTGAGTGGAAGGTAATGAATTTTTAAAGTGGTCAAAAAGTGAATTTTTTTCCTAAAAATTAGAGCTAGTTATACTTGTAGTAAACATTTGAAGCACTTCTAATAGAAAATTAGCATGGCCTAAAAAATAAAAATTAAGATTTTGTCTCTAGTTTTTAAATATATATAATTTATTATAACACCCGACTATAAAAAATGGTTAAGAATGTATTAAAGTGATTTTTTTTTTAATATGAAGGTAAAACATTCACATGTATGGATTTCCAAAAAACTAGTAATAAAAGTAATCTTAAAAAACTTTCTGTGGAAAATTACAATTGATGTTGAGGTCCGGGATGCATATTTTTATAATTTACTATTAAATAATTTTTAAATTAATTATTTATCAAGATTAAGGGAAATTTTTCAAATCTAATATGTATGGTCTATTAATTTGACCTAAATTAATCATAATATATATTTTTTTGTATGTGTAGAGCATGACGTCAAACTTGGGCACATATAGTTTTTCTTTTCTTCTAAAAATAGATTTCAAAGTAATAATAAATAACAAAAATGCCAACAAATATAGGTTTTTGAGTTTGTTAGAAATTATGTTTGGAAATTTTGAAACAAATTATAAATTAGGTTTAAAGTTAGATTTTTTTAATATTTAATGAAAGTAGATATTTTCTTCTATTAAAATGATTAATTTTGTTTAAAAAATATTGATATAAAATTGTCATCTGCATCAATCAAAGTGAAGCTTTTTATATTGATGTCAATATTAACCAAATATATCTTCCTTAGGTATCATTTTTTAATACATAAGTGTTTCCTCTTAATATACCCTCATCCTTTTGATTCCACTCAAAAATATCTTTGATAATAATTACTTTACTAAAAACTAACATTCTTGTAAAAGTTGATGTAGAATATAATGCAAGATAACAACCGTAAATGCATACTTCATGAGAATTTATCATGAATCATATTCGTGATTCTATATTTATCATGTATTTTTAGGCCCAAATTACATGTTTTTCAAATGATAAATGTATAAGGATTAAGATGCCATAGATTTATTGTTATTATAGAAATGATTTTAGAATTAAATTTGTGTAGAAAAATCATTATTTTAGAGAAATGATAATTCAAGTTGATGTCTAACATTTTCGTACTATATTTTTTAGTTAATAGTTCAATACTAACATTGTATATTAATTTTTTAGTTTCTTAAGATTATCTTATGTAATTTTTATAAATGTGATGTTTTGACACTTGTTTATTTGAGTGTACGAGTAATTGATGGCATGTATTAGACCAATAAAGTAGAAGGGTGACACACAAATTCATGAGAGCTTGGAGCGGTGATTGGTGATGGTGCATGACAGGCCTAGTAGAAGGAGAATAGAGCAACTAGGTGTGGGTTAAGCGGCCAAGCTCCATTAATCAAAGTCAATGTGAATAATTTGATTGTAAAAAATAATAAAATGATAATAATAAATGAAATGTAACTTGAGTAAATCTACCTATACTTGAGAATATTTTTGTGTATGTAGAAAAGTTTAAAATTACCCAGTCAATCACACTACCAATAAATAATCCAATTAGATAATGTTTTTTTTATAAAACTTAGATGGACGAGGGAATGAAATGAATACTTGAACAAAGGAAAATAATCAACAAAAACTCAAGGGCATTAATATTTCACACAATTGGCACAAGCAAGAACCAAAATTAATTACTATTTAAAATTACCCAATCAATCACATTACCAATAAATAATTCAATTAGACAATGATTGTTTTATAAAACTTAGATGGACGAGGGAATGAAATGCATACTTGAACAAAGGAAAATACTCAACAAAAACTCAAGGGCATTAATATTTCACACAATTGGCACAAGTAGGAACCAAAATTAATGACCTACAATAAATAACCCAAAAATTATTAATGAGAATATGTAAAAACCCAACCATGAGAGCAATTTTTTTTTTGATAACACAAAATTTCACAATAAGAATCATAGTATCCACAATCATTAGCAACAAATCTAGATAATATTTCACAAGTAATATGTTTGGAAACCAAATACCAAAGGAAGAATCTTGTTTTAGATTACCTAGCATGAGTAGATGTTGAAATGCATAATTGACTTGGATTTATGTGACTACTTATTGCAAACACATATAGGCCAACATCTGCTACCCTTAGACCCTTCTTTAGAGTAGGACATATTAATTATGGGCGTCCAAGGTTGTGATTATTAATTATAAGTCTGATTTCCCAAACTAAATCGGTAATTTCTCCTTCATATTTTCTAACGGTTGTCTTTTTGGGAGCAACAGTGTTTCCAATGAATGTTGAATATCACTAGGTCACTCTTATTGATTGTGGTAGAATTACATTATTATCTTGAACAAAGGCTCAAAGACTAATTGGATTTTTTTCTCCATCCCTTCTATTTTAGTAGTTATAATGGTTTAGACATATCATATATGATGAGCATGCATACACCCAAATCAAGTAAAAGTGAACAACAGGTTGTTCTATTTAGCTAAGGGCCAAAATGAAGGCATTTTGCTACTGTTGTTTACTTTAATGGGGTTAATACTATTTAAGTGTTAAAGGTGGTCAATGGAAATCAATATTTGTTGTTGTTTGGTAGAGTATTATGATAGAGATGGTGTGGTTTTATCTATCTCAATGCTCCTTGATTATGTATATAGTCCTAGTACTTGAAGCAAAGTGATTCTCCTTTAATATTGGGTTGCCTACCTATAGTGTGCTAAGTCATGGGGGTTAAGATATACATTTATATTTGTATTAGTGCTAAATGGAATGAGTAGGTTTTCTAGTTTAGTTATTATTATTTTATTTTTGTTTTTCTTTTGACCATTTATATAGGTGAATCCCTTATTAACAATTTTAGCACCTAGCTAAGGATGCAAGTTATCAATAAAATTCTGAAAACACAATACATGTCCAAGCATACTCAGGTGTTGATATAGTGATGGTAAATAGGAGCATAATATTTTATTTTAATGGAGAATCCAAATACAATTTACTAGCACCCTAACTATTGCCACAATTCCTAACCCCTGGCAAGTTCCAAAATTTGTGAGATTTATATGAATGCATACTACAGAAATGACAGAGTTAGTGGCTTAGGAAAAACTTGATTGTGGTGCGGAACCTTTTGAGGGCTCAATGGGGTGATTCTTTCTTGCTCCTACACCTCTCCAAATCTTCCCTCTTCCTTTAGGTGCCTAAACTCACCAGACTAAGTATACTCTTCCATGCCTTCCTTCTCTCGTTGTTTTCACAAATACACTTAGTGTCATGTAGGCAAGGGGTCTTGGGGTTTTAAAGTAGTGTATGCCTAATATTTTTTGCATACTCTTTGACCTTTGGAGCCTTCCATGGAATGGAGACCATGTTGTTTTAACAGCACAACTTCCCCCTTCAACCTGTTACCCTTTCCTCATAAATGAGGGTTGTCGGTTGTCTATGGCATGAAGAGATGAATTTCCCCTTCTTCCCCAAAAAAGTCACGACTCCTTCCTCTCAAAATGTATAGTTAGACTTTATTATTTATTTTCCCTTTTCCTTCTTTTATTTTTTTTACTTATTTTAATTTGCATTCACTTTTAATTATTTTCTTATGTTTTATTTATTAATTTATTCATATTCTTATTTTTATTTTTATTTCCAAATAGTAAGGTTTGGGGGTCTAAATTGATCAACGTTATTTTATTATTATTTTCTCTTGATTCCCTTACGAATCAATTTGAGGATGATCACAAGGAATAAGAAGGCAAATTAACCCATTGAAAAGGCAAAGAAACTTATATAGATCAAGTCTTACCATTAGTTAATAGTTAAACTCTTAGTTTGGGGTGGAGCAGCTAGAGTGACTCGGCTTCCGACTAATCAACTAGGCTACTAAGTTTAAGGTTCTTTCTTGGAATAGGTTGCCAGGTCCACCTTTGTTGCACCCTAGCACCTGCAAAACTCATCCACATTCACAAAATTATTAGTACCTGGTTAGTTTGATAAACAAATAGATATATCCATGTCAAAATCAAATATCATTAAATTCATAAATATTAATTATTTAATAGTTGTTTCAAATGGCCATTTAAAGTGTTTAAATCTATTATATTAATATTTAAGTTCTTATTATCATCAAAATAATGGGTACAATCATAGTTATAAGTTCAAGGTTTCACTTTCATCAAAATTACATCGGGACGACAGGTGATTAACACAAAATGAAGTCTAGAGGTAGAGATTATATCTTAAACACACCACCAAGAAACTAAGCTAGTTGGAGGAATCTATAAATTTGGGTGACTTGGGAGAAAAATGGTTTTAGAAAAGGAGAAATTGGATGATTATTCTAAAAAGTTAATGTACCAATCAATTGAGCCAGTAGGATCCAAAAATAAGGTGCATGTAATTTAGTATAGGTATCAAGGGAAATATGAAGCAAGGTTATTAATTTTATGAGGTATGAATAATTATTCATAAGATAGTTAGGAAAATAGAGGAATGATGTGTCAAAGAGTAGTAGCTCAAAGGGATTTATCATTAATTGTGGTTGGATTAAAAATTAATATTTTTCAAGTAGTGGAAGTAATATATAGTGTACATATTGTGTGTCTTGTAATGTTCAATCCAAGAAATTAATCCTCAAATAAATATGCTAATAATATGTCCTAGCATGATATGGATGTAATGAAATTCAAGTACCTATGTTATATGTGTATATAGTTTTATCCACTATATGCAAATGTGTAATGTCTCGTTTTTAATTAATTTATGTTGTGGACCAAAAATCCATTATTCTCGATAGAGATTAGTCTCATAAGGCACACAAATTAAAAGGGAATGAGTTTCAAGTGTTGGTAGGTTCTACTTTTTGTTAATTTTGTGAGTTCAAAAAATCCTCAAGGCTCAAAAGTGCGACAAGGTGAAAGGAAGGGGTGAAAGTTATTGGGAAGTTATGATTTTCACTAAGTTTATGAGTTCATGAACGCTCTAAAAGAGTTAAAAGGCTAAGGAAAACTACTTAAGCTAACAAAAGATCTAATTTTCACTAATTCCATGAATTTTTGAAATTGAAAAAAAGTATACAAGTGTGACAAGTTTGTAGGTTCACTAGTTCACTAAAAGTGCAAAAGTGTGACAAGGTTCATAAGTTCATTAGTTCATAGAAAGTGTAAAAGTGCAAAAAAAAATAACTTGTTGACCAGTTTTCCAAAAGTGAAAAAGTGTGACAAGGTTCATAAGTTCACTAGTTTGCCAAAAGTGTGAATTTACGATTTTTGCTAAGTTTGACAATTCACAAACTCTCTAAAAGTGTGACAAGTTGGGAAGGCTAGGATCTTTGACCATATTTTTATTTATGTTTAGATGCAAACTACAATAATGATAAATTCTTGATTATATAATGAATGAAAGGGAAGAAATGATAACAAACAATAGACATGGATGAATAACCATAGAATTATAAGGTTTAGAGAGGAAGGTTATTTTTTGAATCTCTAAGGATGGATACCCAATAGGTCGATATAGTTTTTGACCAAGGAATAACATATTTATAAAATGTATTTCCTTCTTATTTTATACAATTGGGGGTAAGTTTACTCATACTCTATTTGTGGAATGAGTTACAATAATCTTTTCCATTAAAAATAAGGTATAATTTTGTAATCACCAAAAGGTGATCATCTATAATATATAAGTAGTCTATTTTGTTCCTAATTAGATTTATTATTCATATGTTCATAAGGATTTTTAAGATAGGACTATACTTGAATTTGACCATGGTGGAAATATGGGTAAATATTTCAATTATATTGTGATAATTTTTAGCTATGTTCGATATGGTATGGGATTTTTTATTAAAATTTCAAGGCATATCTATGATTTGTAGCCTACCAATAATATAACTTCTTTAGTAGGATAGTTGAGAATTATGTTTTGGTTTAAATAGTTACTTTATCAAACTAATTATCTATTAACCTGCCTAGGAGAGTCCTATTCACATTGTTTAAGTTTCCACTTAGGGACTTCTAGAGTTTTGGCTCACCTCATGTGGTTGAGACATTTGTCCTCACTTTGTAAGACACCTCTTGTATGCACACTTGTCACTCACTAGAATATTTTTCATGTGATTTAACAAGTGTTCCATCATTGGAGGGGTAGCTTGACATTGTGTTCTACTTTCCTACCTTCACCACCTTGCCTATATATGCAAGGTTTCTATGTACATTCAAATTATCTCTCATATCATATCTTGATAATATCAATTGGGTTTATTGTGTGCATAATTTATGGAAGTTTATTTTTTGTTTTTACTTTATGATCTTGGAAATAATAAAATGGCATCAAATCCTTTTGTTCAAAACCCTTTCCAAAAACTTGCATATAACCTAATCAAGAGTTCCTCATAGAACCAGTTTGGTTTCATTTGTTCATTCAGAAATCTCTCTAAGATTTTTTAAATATAGTTTTGTCTAATTTGGTTTTCTGTGTGTATTGATGTCTCTATTTAAGATGTGGGTCTCTTCATCTCCATACTTTTTCTTTTTCATACATATTCTTTCTTTGTGAAGGTGTGAAACCAAAATGTCCAAAGTTTTTGTTGTTGTTTCTATCTAGTGGAAGGGCATTTGAAGTAGCATAAAGGAATTTAGAAACAAGAGACAATTCATGTGTTGTATTTAACCTATCAAACTTGTAGCGAGGTCATGATTTATTGAAGTTATTTTCATGTCTCACAAGAATTAACCTTTCAACTCAACTTGGTGCCCTCTTATGCAAATTTTCACATTGGCAGCAACACCACATTGTTGAAGATCCAATACCAAGGGATAGAAAGGATTCCTAATTTTAATCTTTATTGGGCATATGCTTTTAGGCGTCTCATTTTCATAGCCTAGTCGGGCCATAGAACTCCTCATTGTGGCATTGGTCTAGTCAATTTTTTTCCAGGCATCCTCCACACTCCATGCCAAGGGTTGATAGATATAGCACTAAGATATTGTGCTCTTCCAAGCCACATAGGCAAGGTTTTGTTTCTTCCCACAATATCATAATTTTATTTTGCATCTTGAGTATGCAAGCTTGATCTATACATGGTGTACTTGTAACATTCCCATTGTTCTACCTCTATAATTTTTACTAAGATTTTATCCTTAAGTAAATAAAATTATGATGCCAACACTTTGCAATAATTTTTTTCTTTTATATATATATAAATAATATACAAATTTGAAATAAATATCATTCCAAACTTTCCCTTTGCATTACAACATGGTATTTTAACTTTTCAAAATATTGATTTCATATTACATAATTTCATGATTGCATTTCCTCTTTTACAATATTCCATAGAAATGGATTCATAAATACTTAATAGCTTCCATGAGCTTACTAGCACTAGGTATACGAATGGCCCAGGTGTCCTCCATCAAATTTTGGTCACCTACTAATGAGGAGAAGCATCACTCAAGCACTTTTCCACCAACCACGGACTCACTGCAGTCCCCTTCACATCTTATCAAACTGATAGATGGCCCTACCCTTTAACGAAGAGATTGGTTTGGTATCTTCATAATAAAAATTAACCTTTCTCGAGCATGGTGTTGTGTCCTAAATATATAGATATGTCACAAAGTAGCTACAACCTACACATATGACATTCCATAACTAGTATGTAAACCTGGATCACAATGGTTGAAAGTGTAAACAGTGGCAACTTACACTACTTTGGCCAAAGTATCCATCACCCAAGATTTAGAGTGGACATCATAAGACTTCACCCACCTTCCCAGCAAGATTTGTATTGACCATTCATATCCTATGCATAGGCTATCCCCTTATGCCATGGAGTAACCTAGTTAACCCCAAAATTAACCTATAACTTCTTAGTTTTATTATGTCACTTCTACTAAAGTAATTCAAAGTAACTCTAACTTACGAATTAACCATATGGATAAACATATCATCACATCATTAAATGTCTCTATTCAAAAGTACATTCACATCAATAAAATTTCCCATACAAGAGTGTAGTCTCATCAATAAATGACTCCAAACAAAGGCATAATCTCTTCAACAATGACCTCTATCAAAAATATAACCTTCAACAATAAATGACCTCAATCAAAAGATTAATCATATCAATAAAGGACTCACTGCAAAGTATGGTCTCAATAATAAATTGACTCCAATTGAAAGTATAATCAACAACAAAATTATCAATTAGATCATATAGGATAATTCTGACTTATTTTCTTCAATCATTAATCAAATAGACAACCTTACAAAATAGGTTATTCCTAACCTAGGGTTTCCAACAAAAAGTAGTGTAACATTCAAGTGAACATATACCTATCATAAAAATTCTCTTTCAAATAACTCATACATTAACATGTTTACTATATATTTGTATTTCATCTTGAGGACATAATCAACTTGCGAGGAGTTGGTGCATCTACATGTAAGGAAGATAAGGTAGCAGAGCAACTTCCTACAGTAATCTTGAGGGGAGAATAATGCAAAACTTGTGCAGATCTTTAACAGTTATAAAAACTTAAATAGAAATAGGCATAAATATCATGTGTTCCACAACACAGTGATTAACATGGGGAAAACCCTATTGGGAGAAAAGCCCCACACTCTAAAAGCCACCCAATATATTATTTAGAAATTACAAAGATTGCAATATACTTGCAGAGCAAGCTTCTCACAAGAGTATCACCACTCAGAGATCCAGAGGCAACATGGCCACTATTAGACTCTCAAAATACATCACAATACACAACCATAATACAACACCCTCATAAAATAGGGTTGCCTTCTATGGAAAGTAAAGCTAATAAAATATCAACCGTTAGATATGAGGCATAATGATGAATGGTCCAAATTTACAATAATAAAATATAAATAAAATTTTCCTTTCGAGGGCACTACCCCTAAGCCCCTACCAAGGAGTGTTGCCCCTGGATCCCATCCAGGGGGATGATCCCCCTAGACCCCTCGTGGGGGGATCCCCCCCCTTGTGATTGTTGGATGAACATTTCCTTATGTAATTGCAAGGTTGAGACACATTTTCTCAACACTGCACCCATATTTCTTCTCACATTGCAGTTTTGGGTTACTGTATCATGTGTCCTATTTTAGATTTATGAGAATAGGAATGGATTCTAATTCAAAATAAGATAATAACATAACCATAAAATACTATTCTCATCCATATTTTTGAATATTTTTATATCCTCTAAGTTTATACCCTAACACTAGGGTTGAGATTCTCTTCCTACTTTCTAGGAGGAATAAGTAATCATGCATATAAGCTTATCAATCAAGGTTTTACATAATATTGCAACCTAATGATGATGACATTTCTATCATTTCACCTTTATTGTCTTGTTTACTAACCTCGTCGTTCACAATAGTTTTCTTAGCATTTATAAGCTTTTAACTTAAACACATAATCTATTATATAGAGTATATGCATATACCCCTATAACAAGGTTTATTAGTAACTAGACTCATCAAGAATCCTTTTTTAATAAACAATTAAACATTTTTCCAAAACAAGGTAACCAAAGATTTATAATCTTTTCAAAACATATAACACATAAAAGGGTAGAAATAAGCATGCCTAGTTAAGCAAAGCTCCAATTCGATCCAAATGGATTCCTATATCAACCTTCCCTTAGTTTAGTATGCAATTCCCCAATTAACCTTCTCCCTTTTCACCAAAATCTCACTATCAAAATCCTCTCACAACTCTCAAAAACTCACTCAACTCTCAAAAACTCGCTCAACTCAAAAAATCACAAAAAGAATGTAGATATGCATCCCTATTGAGGTAGATAACACCTCTATTTATATGCAAAGGTCAAAAACTAAAGGCTAGAAACATGGCATCAAGAATGACACTTCTCATCTCAAAAGGTTCGACTCAACAAATATAAGAAAAGGTGGCAACTATAACAGATGTAAAGTAAACACATACACAACCTTAGTGAATGAGTCACCCATTTAAATGGACACCAAGAATGATAATTATAAACGTAAGGTAATTGTCTCATACAGATTGAATTACTTTGGCTACCTTACATTTGACAATTTCACATAATTTATATTTGTTGGAATTATGCCTTAGCTTTCTGGCATGTTTCGGTCTTGTTTATGGTGTTTACCACCATACCGCGGCAGTGTTCCTTCTTGCTCTGGCGGTACCATAGTGGACGGTCTGGCTTTGGTGGTTACCGCAAGCGGTGGGTCGACTCACCACGGTAGCATGGTGAGACCGCCTGTGGTGGTCCTGGTCGATTACCACCATATCGCGATCTGCGGTATCCGTCACCGCGGTGGCCATAGTAATGCCATTAGCGTTGGCCTAGCGGTTACCGCCATACCGCGACCAGCATTCTGGCTAACCACAATGGCCACGGTAAGACCGCTAGCAGCCTGGCTGGCGGTTACCGCCATACCACGGCTAGCATTCTGGCTAACCGCGGTGGCCATAGTAAGACCTCCAAAGGCCTAGCTGGCGGTTACCGCCATACTGTGACCAGTGAATTGTCTAACCGTGGTGGTCATGGTAAGACCCCTGGCAGTCAAGGTTGATCATTTACCACCATACCATGAGGCATTGCCGATAGGGCTACAGTAGCGTGGTAGCAGCTCGGATGAGCTCAGGTCAAGTTTGACCGAGTTAGACTCGGTGTCAAAACGGCAAGCAAATGGCAGGGCGACACATGGCAGGTTGGCAACGTCTGGTTGGCCAGAGGACAAAGAAAGGGTAAAGCTCGGTGTTGACTCGGGGGTTTGACTGGCGAGCTCGGTTGGCTTATCGCCATACCGCGAGGCGAGTTGGTCTGGGCTACGGTAGTGTGGTAGATGGCGAGGTGAGCTCGAGCGAGCTCACTGCCATACCGTGATAGGTGTTTGAGCTCGGTACGGTAGCGTGGTGGAGTCAGGTTGTGAGCTCGAATGGCTTACCGCCATACCACAAGGTGGTTCGGTTGAGGCTGTAGTAACGCGGTAAGGGCTCGAGTGAGCTCAGAGCTCGGTTGACCGAGCTTGACCGAGTTGGATCGACTATCAGAAGCGAATGACAAATGGATGGTGGACACATGGCTTGACTCAGAAAGTTGTTTGGCTAAAAGCCAAAAGCAATTATTGCTGCTGTCACAGGGTGGCGAATTGGAACCTGATTATGGCAAGGAGTTATTTCCTGGGTGGCTCGATGCAAGGAAGTTGACATGGGGAGATCTATTAGTGATTTCCTGAGGACAGTTTTGACTGTTTGCATGGACAGGTCTTGTTAGCACATGAAAAGAGCTATGTTTTCTCATGAGATAAAAAAACGAGAGTCGTTGACTAAAAAAAGGAGGGAGGTAGAGTGTGTTCGAGCAGTATGCTAAAGTATTGTAACTACGAACACTCTGTCTCTCAGATCAAGTCAATGTGAACCTGATGTGAGGCCTTGGAACTATGTTGGCTATGAGGCTGGCTATGACAGTGGTTTGAGAGGAGCTAAAGGGAATCTATGTAGTATGATAGATGTATGTCATTGTAACTACATGAAGATTCTGGTTTTGTGTTGCTTGTAATCTTTCTCCATGATGAACAAGATGTAACATCCTGAAGAGCATAGCTCTGATCTTGTATTGTAACCATTTTAGTTACTGAATAATACATGTGAGCTGAATGTTTTGGAGGTGGGGTTTTTTACCCGAAAGGGTTTTCCCCACGTATATTTGTGTGTTCATAGTTTTGTCTTTCATGGTTAGCTGTTTATGTTGAATTTGTTTTTGTTTAGCATTCACTTTCCTCAGTAGGATCAATGGGGGATACAACTGTGTTTGTTTCAACTTTATGGTTCAGTTGGTTGTGTCTTTGGTGTGATTTTGGATTGAAATCACCAAGGCACTGCTATCTTAGATGCATATATTGATGACAGAACTGGATCCTTATCCCCAACAAGTGGTAATAGAGCTAGTAGCTTGTTTTTCTTGATACCAACAAGTGGTATCAGAGCATGTTTTGTTGAAGTTCTGTGTTTTCTCCTGTGATGATTTCTTAGCCTGGAAAGCTTAAGGAAGTCTGGAAAAATTGGTTGGTGTTTGATCCTTTGGTGAGTGGAATTTTTTTGCTTCATTGATTCAACATACAGTTTGAAAGACGTTGGAGATGACTAGAGTTGGTCATGTTGTGGCAACATGGTATGAAGCTCCTGGCTTGCAGCAAAGTTCCTAATGTAAAGGGCATGAGATGTACTTATGGTTGTGTTGCAACGAAGCATGGTGTTCATACTGGGTGTCTATGTGAGAGGCTCCCTGGTGGTATGGACTTGCTTGTGTTGTTGATCAGCTATGGAGTGTTGTGCTTGTGCTGGGTGTTTTGACTTAGCATTGAAGGCAGTTTTCTCTGGTGCTCTGACTGCATGGAGGCTGTGAAGTGACCTTGGTGGTCTGTAACTTCTGGATAGCCTGGTTCTCTTTTGCTTGTGCATGACTGTGGTGTTGGAACTGGTCTGAAATGGACCTGTTGTTCCTAATGTGCCTGTGTCTTGCACTTGCATGGTTTCAGATTCATGTCTTTGGCTCTGGAGGTTTTGTGTAGATTTTCCTAAAAAGTCTATGTTGCATTTTCATGTTCTTTCATTGTTTTGGTTAACTATGATGGTTGTGTGCAGACTCCTGAGTCGTCCAGATGAGCAGTGAATATGGAGATGTGTGGGTGTTTTGGAAACACTGTGGTTTTGCAGGTTTTACATGGTCAAGGAAAACTTATGTTTTGTGTGGAGTTGTTGTCTGTTTTTTTTTCAGATCCTGGTGTGGGGTGTAACTGGATGATATAGCTGAAGCTCGACATGTTTTGAGGAGGTGTGATGTCTTCTCTACAGGAGAGTGTTGGTATGGTTTTCCCCTTCAGCATTCTTTTGGTATGCTTTGTTGGTTTCCTAGACTATGGTGTTTGAGTTGTGGACGTGATTGGCAAATCAGATCTGGTCTTTGATCTGGTGTTTGAGTCATGGTTTTCTACATGGTTGTTCTCTTTGTTTATCTCAATTTTGCAGTTTCTAGTGTAATGATAGATTTGCAGAGTTTACATTTGGTTGCATTCACGAGTTCTGCAATTTTGTGGGTTGTCCTTACCTACATGTTTGTTGTGAGACAACTCGAAAGTGGACTGTCTATATCCATGAGGTTGTAACTGTGTTCTACATATCTATTAATTGACCTTGTCTATGGTCACTTGTGCATTGGGGTGGCTGCTTTGAGATGGAAGGATGGATGGTGTTGGAGTACCTGAATAGTCAGTTATGGGAACCTGAAGCATGTGTATCATGTTGTCATGGAGAGCTTGTTGCACTAGTTAGTGTAAGTTTTTGACAAGTGATGGTTTGGTCAGTCATGGTGCTTGGAGAGCTCAGTGTCACAGTTCAATGGGAGCTTTAGCAGTGACTGTGGATTCATCATTTGGTGGTGAACGGTCTTCTTTGGTGTTGCAGATTTTGCATCTACATGTTCACCATTTGAAGGTGTGCAGCATCTTGGAGCCATGAAGGACCTTGGTGGTCTTTGGCTGAGATGCTGGTGTTGCTTGACAGGTGATGTTGGTGTAGAGTTTGTTTGCTTTATGTCATGGTTCACTCTTGCTTATGGTTTAGAGTTTTGGCATGCTGCATTTCCTCCTGAAGACCATGGACATTTCACTTGAAGCATGGAATCTTCTATGGGGATGTGTAGATCATGGTGTCATGATAAGTTCTTGTTCTAGGTTTGGAGCTTTGACACTGGTCTGGGGGTTTTCTATGTTTTGAGTGCATTGGTCATATGTTGGTTAACTTCATGGTTGTTGTAGTATTGCAGATTGGAGTCAGCATGAGATGATAGGTTGTTGATACTCATGGATGCATGGAGAATAAGGTGAGGCTGGAATTCTTTTGGAAATGTCATTGTTACAGCTGAAAGTCCGAGAAGCCTGCACCTTGGTTGAATGTGAATTCAACAAAGACCTTAAAAGAGAATTCTCTTGGATAAGTCATTTTGACTTGTATATTTTGGATGAGCATGTGTTCTTTTCTCCTTGGTCTGCTCGGCAGTGTTCTTTTGAAAGGTATTTGCCCATTATATCTTTCATATGTGTTTTATGCTTTATCTTTCATGGATATGAATCTTGAGTTGTTGATATTTTGGAGGATTCATAATGAAAGGTGGACAGCATTGTGTATCTCCTTGTGCTTTTGAGGACTGGTAGGAGATGGTTATATGGGTAAGTCTAATCTTCTTTGAGGTGCTTACATTCATGGTGTTGATGGATGCTGCTAAGGCCTTTCTCTTTTGGGATGTGAAGAAAATCATTCTTGGCACAGCTTGCATTTAGAAGTGTGTGTAGAAGGTGGCAACATGGTTTGATTTGTTATTTCTCTCTAATCTGGCCTTGTTCTTCCTGTATGTTCATTTGACTTTGGATGTTTGTGAAGCCGTGGTGTTTCTTTCTTCAGTCAGCTTTGAAGGTGTTTGGAAGAATTGTGGAAGACAGTTGAGAGAAATGTTCCTTGCAGCAAGTGGTTGCAGGTGTTGCAGATCAGTGTGGTTGTTCCTTGGGACTGCATGGTTAAATTTCTTTGTGCAGAGGTTTGGTGGACTTGGTATGCCTAAATCATGTGTGATGGTGCTTTGTTTGCATTCATTTGGATAGTGCCCTTGCAGTGGGATTACCTGGATGTGTTTGATCTTTTGACTGGTTGGCACAGGGTGCTTGGTTGTTGCTGAGATGGGTGGTTTTATGATGGCATGTGTTCACTGTTGGTCATACCTTTTAGGTATGGGTGGTTGGATGTTTCAGCATGAGCTGTGGGTGCTGGTATTCAATCACGTGGGTTTGATCAGTTGGATGGTTGGCAGTCAATTTCTGGTTGCTATTCTAGCTGGTTGGTTTCTTGTTCTGGAGATGGTGTTCGCCTGGTGCCTTGTTGGTTTGCTGTTGTTTTGCCTTTGTCGCCTGGAGGATCAATTTTTTTCGCTCCTGAGACTGGCGCATATATGCCTTGGCTTGTTCCTTTCCTATGTTGGATGGTTGTAGCTAGTGCCTGAGATGGTGGACATTTTTTATGTCCTTGCAGGGTTTTTGGTTGGAGCGTGGAAGCATGGTTTTGGTCCCTGTTCAATTGTTTTGGAGGATGCCTGAAAGCCTGCGTCAAGTAGGAGTTTGTTGGAATTATGCCTTAGCTTTCTGGCATGTTTCAGTCTTGTTTATGGCGTTTACCGCCATACCGTGGTAGTCTTCCTTCTTGCTCTAGCGATACTGCAGTGGATGGTCTGGCTTTGGCGGTTACCGCCATACTACAGGCGGTGGGTTGACTCACTGCAGTAGCACGGTGAGACCGCCTGTGGTGGTCCTAGCCGGTTATTGCCATACCGCGATCTGTGGTATCCTTCACCATGGTGGCTACGATAATACCATCAGCATTGGCCTAGCGGTTACCGCCATACTACAGCTAGCATTCTGGCTGACCACGGTGGCCGCGGTAAGACCACCTACGGCCTAGCTGGCGAGTACCGCCATACCGCGGCCAGCATTCTAGCTAACCACAGTGGTCGTGGTAAGACCGCCAGTGGCCTGGCTGGCGGTTACCGCCATATCGCAGTGGCCGCGGTAAGACCCCTAGCGGTCAAGGTTGACCGTTTACCGCCATACCACGAGGCATTGCCAACAGGGCTGTGATAGCGTGGTAGGAGCTCAAATGAGCTCGGGTCAAGTTTGACCGAGTTGGACTTGGTGTCAGAACGGCAGGCGAATGGCAGGGTGACACATTGCAGGTTGGCAGCGTCTGGTTGGCCAAAGGACAAAGAAAGGCAGAGCTCGGTGTTGACTTAGGGGTTTGACTGGCGAGCTCGGTTGGCTTACCGCCATATCGCGAGGTGAGTTGGTCTGGGCTGCGGTAGTGCGGTAGATGGTGAGGTGAGCTCGAGCGAGCTCACCGCCATACTGCGACAGGTGTTTGAGCTCGGTGCGGTAGCACGATGGAGTAAGGGTGCGACCTCGGATGGCTTACCGCCATACTGCGAGGTGGTTCGGTTGAGGCTGCGGTAACACAGTAAGGGCTCAGGTGAGCTCAGAGCTTAGTTGACCAAGCTAGATCGACTATCAGAAGCGAATGACAAATGGATGGTGGACACATGGCTCGACTCAGAAGATTGTTTGGCTAAAAGCCAATAGTAGTTATTGCTGTTGTCACAGGGTGGCGAACTGGAACCCGATTATGGTAAGGAGTTATTGCCTGGGTGGCTCGATGCAAGGAAGTCGACATGGGGAGATCTATCAGTGATTTCCTGAGGACAGTTTTGACTGTTTGGACGGACAGGTCTTGTTGGCGCATGAAAAGAGTTGTGTTTTCTCATGAGATAAAAGAATGAGAGTCGTTGACTGAAAAAAGGAGGGAGGTAGAGTGTGTTCAAGCAGTATGCTAAAGTATTGTAACTGCGAACACTCTATCTCTTAGATCAAGTCGATGTGAACCTAATGTGAGGCCTTGGGGCTGTATTGGCCATGAGGCTGGCTGTGACAGTGGTTTGAGAGGAGCTAAAGGGAATCTATGTAGTATGACAGATGTATGTCATTGTAACTACATGAAGATTCTGGTTTTGTGTTGCCTGTAATATTTCTCCATGATGAACAAGATGTAACATCCTGAAGAGCATAGCTCTGATCTTGTATTGTAACTATTTTAGTTACTGAATAATACATGTGTGTTGAATGTTTTGGAGGTGGGGTTTTTTACCCGAAAGGGTTTTCCCCACGTATATCTATGTGTTCATAGTTTTGTCTTTCATGGTTAGCTATTTATATTGAATCTGTTTTTGTTTAGCATTCACTTTCTTCAATAGGATCAATGGGGGATACAACTGTGCCTGTTTTCGCTTTATGGTTCAGTTGGTTGTGTCTTTGGTGTGATTTTGGATTGAAATCACCAAGGCACTGCTGTCTTAGATGCATATCTTGATGATAGAACCGGATCCTTATCCCCAACACTATTGTTTCATAAACTAGAATTCATATTAAAAATTTAGACTTCTACTCAGTTTAAACTACTCAGAAGTTGGTACCACATAATGGTATGTGCCCTATTTTGGTGTTCTCCATTGAAAGACCAAGTCAAAGCTTGTTTTGGCACACTTAAAAATTATATGGTTTTTGGTTTGACCAAGTCTCAATAATTGAATTCTTCCTCTTTAAGTTGTGTGTGGCCTATGTTAGTTACAATGCTTAAAACCATAATGCAAATCTCCTTTACCTTTATACACTACCAAAGATATATATTACACAACATTTATATTTTTTATACAATGATAGCAACTTAAGTGTAGCCTATATCATGCGTTATTAATTATAATTTTGTGCTCCATTATATATATATATATATATATATATATATATATATATATATATATATATATATATATATATTGTGCACTTTATAAAGCATGCACATTGGTATAAAACCAATTCTTTATAAACATTATATTAATATATATATATAATGTCATTTGTTAATATGTGTATGAATATATATATCAACTTACAAATTCATAGAATGCATCATTCAATATTCAAATGCACATGCCATATTAACATAATTAATGAAATGATAATGCGTGTGTATACACACACATATATATGTATTAATACGCTTGTATGAATGCCTCTATTTTTATCAATACATACACGCACATTAATATATATATGTGTGTGTGTGTGTATCATATATATGATTTCCTTGATAATTAAACTCATATATTCATAATCCCATCGATCAACATATATACACAAAGTGTATGTATGTAACTCATCAATTAAATATAAACACATAATGAAGAACTCACATAAGACAAGAGACTCAAACACATAACCCAAATCTAAACATTCATAGAAGAAATCATAATGTCTTCTAAATCATACTCAAACAAGACTAAGGATAACTTACCATTTTCCAAACTACTGACTAGACTTTACTAAAGTAGAAGTGTTTGTGTGAAAGCTCAGTTTAGGTCTTATCAAAGGTTACCAAACCAATCCCCTCTCTTGAGTGATACTTCCCCTCTCTTCTAGAGGCTCAACCTATTCCTGCATTCAGCTTATTATAACACCAAGGTAGTTAGATGTTCACATTAAATCCATTTGTGTCATAAAACATTTTTTTCAACAAAGCATTACAATGTTCATATTGCAATACACATTCTTTCATTGCATTTCATCAATATTAAACATAATCATTCTTTTGAAATTGTGATCCTAATAAAATGTTGCTTCCTAAAATGTGAGATGTTAGATAAAACTAATAGTGCAATAAAGAGAAACAACAAGATAATAGGGCACCTCAATGATTAGCCTAAGAAAATGAACAATATGAAAGCAAGATGAACAAGTAAATTGTTGTTATACCTTCATGTTGTTGCTTCCTTGGTTGGCCCTTGATGTTGAAGTCTTGTGTGCTCCTTGGATGGCAATGAAATGAAGTGGATGCAAGATGAATTGATGCAATATGGATGCTAAAATAGATGAGAGATTGAATGGCAATTTTGCAAGAGTTTATTTGCAAAAGACTTGATCCTTCTTAAAATGAAGGAATTGAAGGGGTATTTATAGGCTAAATTGAATTCTCTAGAGAATTCAACGGTTGGGATTGATCCAACAAAGATCAAGATGAAGGGCTATGGTGAGTTGAGGACTCACAAGCCCTCACATCTTGACATGTGGAGGGTGAGATGTCCTAGGGTGGAGTGATGTGGAGATGAGGTGGATCTTGGGGGATGAGAAGATTCCTTGGAGGAATAAAAGTGAATTAAAAATTCACAATGATTGAAAGAATCTAGTGGATAAGAGAGGGTCTCCAAAAAGCTGGAGATTTGTCACATGTGGGTGATGTGACAAGTCCAAGGTTCTAGAAGCCCTTGGCACATGTGAAGTGACAAGTCAAGGCTTCTAGAATCTTGCATGGGGGATGGGGAAGACCTTGGAAAGATAAAAGTGAATTAAAAATTCACATGGGGAAGAGGGGAACCTTGGTTGAATAAATGTGAATTAAAAATTCACATGGGGAAGGGAGTCCATACCAAAAATGGTAAGTGGGAAGGTTGACCAGAAAAGGTAAGCCAAATGTGGCTAATGATTCTGATTAAGGTTGTGCAAACACATGATTAAGGTAATTAATGAGAGATTAGAGGCAAGTGGGAGATTATGGAGGATGTGACACTTAATCTTGATTAAGTGGTGCACATCCTAATCATAGATTAATTACTTTAATCCGGATTAGGAGAGGGTTATGGAGAATGTGACAAGGAGAGAGAAAAAGGGGAATTAAAAATTAGTTTTAATTCAAATGGGTTAAAAGACTAAATTAAATAATTTGTCATATTTATTTAATTTAGAGAAGAACAGGGTGGTAAGGTAAAGTATTTAATTTATTTAATTAGATACTTTAGGAACCTTAGGCGGAAAATGAAATAATGATTAAATAAATTATTTAATCACTATTAATGAAATAGTAGACAATTTTGATCATATGGAAGTGATCAAATTTGGATGTCTACAGAAATCAATAACATCTTATTACATATTTCAATATTTATTTTACCTGGTAAACATATTAAAGTAACTATTTGCATTAATCAACATTTTTACTAATGAAGACCTAAAAGTAACTCAATAACTAGGAAATGGGGTGTAACACTACTCGTGGCTTGTGTTTTCTCATTTCACAGTGTGATGTGTTGTGATTACATGATTATCTAATTTATGTGGCATTATCTAAGACAAGGCACAACCAACCATATAAATTTGTAATTGACCTACCTATCTCTCACCACCATGCTATTATAATCACCAAGTTTCCTCTACTAGGCTCACCGTACCACTCTCAATTGACCAAAAAAGGAGATTTGGTCGATCATGTGTACATTTTTTAGGGTGTCGATTCATTGTGCTAAGAATTTTATGGTGCACACAATCTGACATAGGCATGATCTTGAGAAAATGTTTGCAGATTGTGTGGGTGATGTGTTTGAAGCAGGCCGTAAGAGTTCTCCTTGTGTCATGCATTGACCCATAGCTCACATTGTTTCACATACCATTAAATACTACCTAAATATCTTTTTTTTAGGTAGCAGGAATCCAATAGCCCCACAATGTGTCTGGTAAACTGACACTAGCATGACATGTCCTTTAATACCATGAAAACAAAGGGAGACTTCTTTTGAAGTGCAATATACTTATTTTCAATGCTCATCAGTGCCAAATTCCATGGCTCTTTCTATCACGATAGGAGTTAAGGAATTTTTTTGTGTTTGTGCAAGTATAGGTGTGAAATCTGTAAAGTTTGATCTACACCGAAATCTCTTGCATGAATCTTTGGTGTATTTTTTAACACACTTGCACTCCTTTCTTGAAGACTTTGACTACACACCCCTCTTGTGGCTATTTTGAGGTTTGTTGACCCTATCTTTCCTCAATGATTTTTTGTAGCATATCTTCCACCACTACATTGGAAATAAATAGAAGTCCTTCAACATCAATGACTCCTTTAATGGTGACATTCATCTGTGTGGCATGGTTGATTAGATTTTATACTAGGTGGACCCTTATTATAATTTTCTTGGCCCACATGTCTATACCCCCACGTGGTCAATGACCCTATTTCATGTTAGCATCAAATGTTATTTTCTATTTATCTAGTCACTAGCATATATATATATATATAATACGTCGAGAGATATCCTTCTTGAGATGCCTATTGTACTTTTATGTGAGAAATTTATTAAAAAATAGGTGTCTCGAGAAGAATATCTCTCAACATATTTTATATATATTATTAATAAATATATATATATGCTAGTATTATTTGCAACACAACATGGAAGACATTAAATTAATTAAAATTAGGGTAGATGTTAGCATTGAACACAAACCCTAGCCCTGACCTTAACCCCAAGATTTATCGTAGAACCCTAACCCTATTGAAATTCAACCCCAATTGAACTCTAATCCTAACTGAACAAAAACCCTAATTGAACCCTAACCTTAACTCTAACGTTAAACCCAAGCTTTATTTTAGAACCTTAACCCAAATTTAACTCTAACCCTAACCCAAAGTTTCACTTTAATGCTAACCTCAAGATTTATCCTAGAACCCCAATTGAACCATAACCCTAATTTAACCCTAACCCTAATTGAATTCTAATGCTAACATTAAACCTAACACTAATCCTAACCCTATTTGAATTCTAATCCCAACTCTTATCCTAATTAAAAACCTAAACCTAACTATAATCCTAATTCTTATTCTAATTATAACCATAATTCTAACTCTATTCATAATTATAATTCTAACACTGACCCTAATTCTAATGGGAACTCTAATTGTAACTATACTACTAATTTAACCTAACCCTATCCTTAGTTGAACTCTTACCCTAACCTAACATGAACCCTAACCCTAACCCTAATTGAACACTAACCCTAATCATGGTTGAATTGTAGCCCCAACCCCAACCTTAACCCTAACCTTTACTCTAAGTTATATCTTATAACCCTAACCCTAACCTAACTTTAATGCTCATTAAACCCTTTTGAACCATAACTCTAATTGAAACCTAATCCTAGTTGATCCCTAACCTTATCCTTAATTCAACCCTAACCCTAATTGTAACCCTGATCTAACCCCAATCATCCTAACCACAACTTTCACTTTAATGCTAACAACAGGATTTATCCTAGAACCCTAATTGAACTGTAGCCCTAATTTAAACCTAACACTAATTAAATTCTAATCCTAACTCTTATCCTAATTATAACCTTAATCCTAACTATAATCCTATTTCTAATTCTAATTATAACCATAATTCTAGCTCTATTCATTATTGTAATTCTAACACTAAGCCTAATTATAATGGTAACCTTAATTTTAACTGTAATACTAATTGAACCCTAACCCTAACCCTAATTAAAACCTAGCCCTAGTTTAACCCTTACCCCAACCTTACATTAAGCCTAATCATAACCTTAATTGAACCCTAACCTTAATCCAATTCAATTGTAGCCCTAATCCCAACCTTAACTCTAACCTTTACTCCAAGCTATATCCTATAACCCCAACCATAACCCTTACCCTAATCTTTACCATCCTAATCAAGAACCCTAACCCTAACCCTAACCCTAGTTGAACTCTTACCCTAGCCTTACATTAAGCTTAACCCTAACCCTAACCCTAGTTGAATTGTAGCTCGAACCCCAACTTTAACCCTGACGTTTACTCTAAGCTATATCCTGTAACCCCAATCTTAACCCTAACTCTAATTGAACCTTACCCTAACCCTAACCATAATTAAACCCTAATCAAGAATAGTAGTTCCCTAACATAACTTTAATCCTCATTGAACCCTTTGGAACCATAACCCTAATTGAACCCTAATCCTAATTGAACCCAAATAACCCTAACCCTAATTAAAACATAACCCTCCATAGGTCATTCCCTCTCCTTCCCCTCAAATAATCAATGTGGATTATGATTCTCCCCCAGGAGAGAAACCATAAAAGAGGATGAAAGTTGAGCAACCACCATTTTTGGTTGACAATCCCATTAATCCAGATGAAAGTGAAGATGTTCATATCACCATGTATAAAATTCAACGATATATGCCATCCCCCTAAGAAAATTATTTTTGGCCTTCTTCAGCAAAGTTTTGGGTTGAACGTGGCTATGGGGAGAGATAACCTCAATGATGTGAGGGAATTAGCATGTTCACAATTCATTTTTTATGATGAGTTTGTAAAATTCCAAGAGTTTAAAGAGTTTGTTTTGAGACAAAGAGGGAGGAGTACCATAAAAGACTTCAGTTGGCACAAGCAGATGTGCCTAGAGAAAAGTATGATGAAGTAATTGCAAAGGTAAGGGAAAAAATGAATTTTGAGTCCAAAAACATTACGCTTGAAGAAGGGAGAATAATGGTGCAAGATAGTGGATTGTTAGTGCTCCTTGAATGAGACATTGCTTCTGCAATTGTATTTAATACTATTAGGAAACGAGAAGGAGAATTTTTCTCCATAGAAGAGGAAGCAGAGATGGCATTGTTAGGATCAGGGTTCAACCCACATTAGGAAGCCCTTACAATCTAGGCCCTTGCCCCAATGATAAATAAGCCTATGATTGTTGAAGCATTGAAGGATATCAAAGGGAGCTTGATTATAAAGAGGGTGTTTTACACCTCTACCTCTGAAGCTATTACATTAGTGGTAGATGTTGCCAAGTTTAATGAAGCTATTGTTCGAAGGTTGCAAGAAAGAAATAATACATTTTTGAAGGAGCATAATGATCTCATGGAAGCTTACAACCAACAGTAGTTATTATTCACTCCAAAAACATCTCTTCTTGAAAGTATGCAGGAAGAAGGCTCCTCTTCTATAGTTCCCCCTTCTCATGTGATGATTGAAAATTCAGAGCTTAAAGAAAAGATTCAAATGCTGGAAGAGCACTTGAAGAATGCTCAATAGAAATAGCAAAAGGAGAATTTTTTCATTGCAACAAGCATCCTGAAGCACAAACTGTCTAAAATCTTAAGAGGGCTAGAAAATACTCATGTGTCATATCTAAATTTAAGGGATGTTATTACCAAAATAAGTGGGGATCAAGAGTAGCTAAAATGCATATTTGAATAATCGAATCCTAGATTTACATCTTTGGAAGGTTTGTATAAGGAATCTACAAACACATCTGATGCCCCACCTAGTATCCATCTTACTTTTGAGATTATCAAGATGGCACAAAATCATAAAGGGTATTTGGAAAGTGTATTTGAAGTTGCATGAGAAAAAATGAACTATTTTTATAATGTTGACAAAAGGGTTGTACCCTGCCTATTAGAAGATAATGGGGAGTTGAAGACCCTAGAGAAATGGAAGGATAGCTTCAATATTATAATCTCGACACTCCTCCCTCTGATTTTAAAAGATGACAAAGTTCATTTAAATCAGCTTGGTTCCTATTCAGACAGGATGGTCAATGCAAAATAATTAATGGAAAAAATTTGCAGAGAGGCCAATTTTTTACTTGATGCCAAGTATCATCTAAATTTGAAGAATGCGAAAAATCTCTTGGCTCATGACTAGCCTTCTGAGGATATGTTTAAGGCATGGAATGAAAATTATAATTGTTTACTTGGCCTATGAGTGGATCCATGCTTTTATTCATATGCCTCTTGCTTGAGATTTTGGTTGTCAAAAAGGTCTGGGATGAGGTTCTTTGCTTGTTGCTTCCCTTATGTTATAAAAGGGAATCCTGAGCCTCATTCAAAGGGTTCTAATTTTCTAATATTTCATCTTTGTTTAAGCTATTTTTGAACAATTTAAGGTATTTGATAGCACAGATACGAAATGTATTTTTTCTCTGTAATAACAAAAAATGACTCAAATACTTAAGTGTATTTCTTTCATTTTGAATATCAACCTATCTTGCGCTCTAGTATTGCATTCACTATCTTTTGACTCAAAATAATCAAAGGTTATTTATAATTTGTCATATCACATCATGTGTTATGGATGTTGAACTGTTAGCTTATGTTTAAGGAATGGATTAATATTCCTTTCAGTAATTTATCAAATATTGTGTGAATGCAATAGGAATTTATAAGTAGTGTGATAAGTGTTTATTTTTGCTTGGTTTCTCATTGTAAGGTAGTGAGGTTATAAGAAGCCATGATTTGGTCTATTGTAGGAGTATATTTCATTTTTTGACTCCATTGTGGATAAATCACTGATCAGAATAATTCATAAAGTTTGAAGATTAATGAAAAATCACATATCAAATCAAAAATTAAAATTTTACTTTACGACAAATTTTATGTTTTATGCACAAATCCATGCTAGCAAGGAAACATTAAGCATTGATTTGAATGATGAATCACTGAGTACATGTACAAATTATCAATATGACATAGTTAAAATATGAAATTATTAATAATATGTTAATGTGTTCAATCTGATTCACAATTTCATGGAATACAATATAAATATCATCAACTATAGTTTGAAATGTGATTCATGAAGTGTAGTATAAATACCTAAAAACTTCTCATTCGTTTCCATTTTCCAAATCAAGTCTTGGTCCTCATAATGATAGTGAGATTGAGAGTCGACTTGACTCTGAGTCTAGTCTTCATTTTTTTTCTCTTGCATGCATTTGGTTAACTGCATCTCAAGATCAACTTTCATTATGTCACTATCATTTGTACCACTATCACCACTACTAGTGTTTGAAGTGTTGCACAACCCTCTCCTTTCACATATGGAATTTAAAATTGGGAGTGCCCTTTCAAAAGGAAAACTTTGGACACTATAGCTAGTTGCAAACACTCTCAAGAAATTTTCCAAATTCTTGTCTAGTTTGTTTCTTATTTTTTGATTTCAAAAACCCCAATGCACTGAAAACTCTCATCCTTTACTGACCCCAATATGATTGTTTGACATAAATCAGCAAGTTTGTAATATTTTGATAACGAATCATGTAATATTTCACTCTGACCTAAGGTTGTCCAATCCATTGTTATTTATCTCACTTCCATGGGATTCTCCATGGACTCAAACTGGTCAATCATACTTATTGCAAAATGTATAGCTTGTTCTCTAAGCTTAATTCCATTTATAATTCCTCCTAGTTTCTATCCATTGTATTCTAAACTTTTTTAAAAGTGTTCAACCTAGGTAATTACTTTTTGATCAAAAAATCTTCGGCTATCTCGGTTTCCTCGAGTCCAAAATTGAGGATACACAATAGACATGGATTTAAGTATTTCATCTTGACATAATTATTGATAAATCTCTGTGGAAAGGGATTTTTTAATTTCCTTTAAATTAACACTAACAAATTTAACAATCTCATTAAAATCTTCCTTTGTAATAGGTACTTCTCTGGTAGAGCACCTGACTACCGTATAATGGTGCATTGGTATCTCAAATCCACGTACAAAGACACATAACTACCCACTTACATTAAACTATAAATAATTTTTAGGATTATTCAAATCTATAATTAATTGCCAGCTTACAAAATTTGGACTTTGAGAAGTTAGATCTAGATATAGATTATCGAGGGTCATGCATGTCATTCTAACGTATTTTGGTATATTCATAGATATACATAGTTCCGTCGAGATTTTTTCAAAAGATTGTTCATTTCATCTAGCATGGGGAGAAGACTAGCTAAAAGTTAAGAGTTTCTCAATATCACTTAACCTATATAAGAGGTCAGGATCTTTTTCTATTATGTTGCAATGTTCGTACATTATTCCAATCAAGGATCGATATTCTAAAAGAACTCGTTGCACTGGTCCATGCAAGGAGATCTATCTGGTATCAAAATCCTTAAGAAGCATGTTTCCTCTTGCTATTCCCTCAGCAAAATTTTGAAATTCCACAAAACGTTTGGGACTTCAACAGAAGTATGCATAGAGCTCATGGACTAGATTTTCAAATTTTGATACTGTAGGATACTTTCTTACAATTCTGAAAGCTAAATTCATTCTATGGGCCATGTAGTGAATGCCAAGCATTTTTGGTGCACAAGTAGTTTGTAACTTTATGCAAAGACCACTCACGTGACCTTACATTACTGTAGCCCCACCAACTCCTACACACACCAAATTTTTGGCAATTGTCAAGTCATCCATACCTCCAATTTCATTCAAATATTTCTTAACTAGTTCAAATAGATTTTGCGATGTTGAATTGTCCTTCATTTTATGAACACAAAAAAAATGAGGTTGGAAAAAATGTTGTACAGTATACACATGCATACAGACCCAAGAAGTATTATCTACCACAATAACTTCGTCTAAAGATAATGCAATGAAGTTTGACTCTTTTATTTTCTCCTTTAAATTTTTCTTTTCCATCATAGCAAGACAGCTTGCCCATTCCCATCCAATTTTTATTGACCAATGTGCGCTAGGAAAGTTAGGAACACCCAAAAAAATAATAAATTAAAATATTCTAGGTATTCTATCATAGAATTCCCTCTGGATAAAATATTAAAAATAACACTCATCTAGACATTTTTTCTAGTTGTGCTCCTATCACTACTTTTCCAAATCGATCCTCAATTGTACCTCTACATGCACAAGCTTCACCATTCTTTGCATATGCTCATCATATTCTAGGGAATAATTAACATGAAGACATTCTTCTTTTGATTTCCATCTTACAACTGGTTTTTCCTTTATGTCTATGATTTGTTTTTCATAAACTTTACCGATATGCTTTTTTATAGTATCAATATTTAGCTGCAACTTCTTGTCTCTTTTACATTTCCAACTACAAATATTACACTTGCATTTTGTTGGAGGTTCATCTTTGTTTGCATTCTCCATTGGTTCAATGAATGGGTACTTTGACACCCAATCAATCTAAAAATCCTTTTCATTTCCCAATCAAACCTCATTTTTTATTTGGCTTTTCTTTTCTTGCAACTAACATCATCTACGACACCAGCATTTTCATCCAAGTCAATTATCTCATTCTAGCTAACTAGGGTATCCCTTGGAACATCTTCTACAATATCGACATCCTCATCTAACTCAATTAACTCAATCCTACCTTCTACTGAGGTATTGTGAATGTCTTCTTCATTAATATTTGGTGCAATAGTTGATGATGTAGCTCCATTTTGATCTGATGAATTAAAAACATTGCCAATTCCAAAGTAAGAATTTATGGTAACTCTAAATTTTGGGCATTTTGATGGTCTCCCAGTCCCTACACCACCTTGAGGATTCTTACCCTTGTTGCACTTGCTTCTTGACATCTTGATCTCTCACTTTGAATAAAAGATGGAAAAAATGTCTTCTTATTTAAGAAGGACATAGAATATAGATCTTATTCCCTACTCAATATCATCTTTAAGATTGAAGCGAGAATGGAAAAAAGATAAAACTTTCACTCACTAGTTTTATTCGTTAATGATAATTTTTTAACTTACCTATGATCAAGGTTCCAAGTCCAACTTCTGAATCGAGAGCTCACAAGTTTAGAACTGAACAAAATGTGTAAGAATAAATCACTTTTGATTATGTTTATATCAATCCATATTTGGCGAATTCCATAGGATTTTTAAACGGTATAATAAAAATTTGGTGAATCTCGTATGATTAGACAACAATACATTTAAGTGTTGGGCGAATCAAACCTCTACGAAACACATACATTGAAATTTTCAAGGCAATTATGGCCCTACAATTAGCATGGAGGTGTCATGGTAATTGGTGAAATGTGTCCTCAAATGTAATTATTTTTTAATTCTATTGGCAAAATGGGTCCTCATAAGCAAATATTTGTAAAGTTTAATTGGAAAAATGGATCCTCATGTGCAGTGAACATTTAATGGTGTTGGTGAAATGTGTCTTGATACACAATATTGTTTTAATAGTATTGGCAAATATGTAGGTGATTTAGTGCATGCTTCCACGATTCCAGGAAAAAATATTAATTGGTCCATTTGAAACACATAGTTTGTTATGGAAAAAATATTACTTAAATATGCCTCATAAAATAAATCAATGTGGAATAGAAATGTGTTGGACCGATAACTCATAAAATCCGGGCAATTTGGCCTCCCTGTTGGTTGTGATTTATTCACCAATTCAACTTGGTCGACATGTACTATTTACCAATTGGCGAAGATTCACCACTAAAAAAATCCCTACTATAGAGGAAGCATATAACCCTTCGAACCAAGGAATCATACCTCTAGGGTGAAGACCTACAAAAAAAATACATTAAATAATAAAGATTTGCACATGACAACAATGTTAGAAAATAGAAAGCTATCAAATCACAAGGTTAGAACATATACATTGATAGCACATATACAAAGATACATAAAGAAACTATCATTTTTTAGTCAGCAAAGTAAAAGAGACCTTGGTGTGGGAGGTTGTCTCAATACTATGCATTGCTCCCAAAATAATAAGAAATAATACATAGAGGAATTCTTAAATGGAGAGAAGAATGTAAGGATTGACTGCTTCAAGGGAGGAATTCATCCAAAAGATAAGGAAGCAACCAATGTTGAAGAGGAAAAGAGAGAGAAAGAGAATATACTTAGGATGAAGAAGATGCAAGTCTTTGATCTAGTAGATACCATTATAAAGTTGAGCCAAGACACAAAGAGGACACAAGTCTTCTAGCCTGTAGAGCTGACTACAAACTCACCACAAACATGTTTGTTGCAAACAAACACATTGGTCAAAAAAGAGAAAAATAGACATGATAAATCTAATCAGATAAAAATACCATCATTGGTAAGTATGGATAGCAAGGCTAGAGACCATAAGTAGATAAAGACAACACTAATAATTATGGATAGCAAGCTAGAGACCATATGACAAGCGCATACAGATAGTGTTGATAAGTATGGCTAGTAGGTTAGAGACCATACAACAAGCACATAGGCCTATAGTTGTTGCAAACTATATTGTAGGGTAGTCACAAAAAAGATAGGTCTAGTCAGGTTGCCCCTAAGCTAGATGATGAGATCAATATAAATGAAAAGTCTAGTCAAGTTTCCCTCAAGCTAGATGATGAGATCAAGATAAAAGACAAGTCTAGTCAAGTTTCTCCCAAGCTAGACGACGAGATCATAAGACATACCATGACATATATTTTTTAAGATGATTTTTTTTAAAATAAGTATATATGATAGCCCCCCCCTTAGAATGATGTGTGTTATGCAAAGGATCACATGTCATTATAAGGAGAACATGTCATTCTAAGGAGAATAAAAGGTGAAGAAATAAGAGAGGGGGTCCTCAACGCACACCTCTAGAACAAGCTATCCCAGCCCTTGATGTATAGGAGAGGATAACAATGCTAGACACTATTGTGTTGCTACCACGAAGAAGGTATGGTTTCATACAATAGTGTACTGCCATGAATGACAATGAGCAAGAAGAGCTATGAATGCCACATAGTAGACAAAAACACAATAGAAGGGAGTTAGAAGAACCACATGAGAAAATGCTTAGAATGGACAAGATAGAGGTAGACATCAATATCACTTATCATGTGAAGAAAAGATAGGTGCATAAATATATGGAAGAGTGATGGCACCTTAATCAAGAATTTGATATTTTGTTGAGCTCAAGGCCTTATATTCACTAGTGGAATGCCCAAGCGCTTGATGGTATCCATAGAAAGAGTTTTTCTTTATCATGTTTATGAAAATTCTTATGTGTAGGAGGAGGAAGAGTAATTAAGTGGAATTTGAGAAGCCTAAAAAATATTCTCTTTCTTAGATAAAGAATGAGTAGGAAGCAATCCTTTCTCTTGTGAATAAAATTTTGACTACTCACAAGAAGAGGACACGAAGATAACAGACAATGGAGGAGGGGATGGAGACAAACATGAAGGCTTGTAACCTAAACCCCTTGAAAAAGAGTGAGTTGTTGGTTCCAAAGGGACCTTAACTCCTTGTTGCATGTGTCCAAGACCATTTCCTTTGTATCCATGCTTAGAAATAATATTAAATCTGAATCCATAACATGAGTGTAATTCGTCCAAAGGGAGAGGATAAACATTAAGGACATTACAATTGTTATTCATATTATCCCACAATACAAAATAATAATCATATTTTATAGAGGATGTGAATTATATTTTCATGATGCCAAGGTGCATAGGGTTGACTTTATATTCCCAGATGAAGGATGTTTTAAAGTCTAAGGAGCCTCAATCATCACCGAGATATGAATTTAGTTTAGGAGAAGAAGAAGTAGGAGTAGACTCGGGATTTCTTGCTTTGGAAGGATCTTCTTTAGGGACATCTATCTAAAGAGTATGCTTTGTAACAAGTACTACTAGAGTAGGCATCAACACATTGGAAGATAATGAAGAGATATATTTTTAAGAGTAGACGCAACTGAAGCTTGACCAACAATTGTCATCTCACATAAGTGTACAACATCAGGGTCATCCTTGAACATGACTACTTGATTATTAAGAATAAATTTGATGGATTTATGCAAGGTAGATGGGACTGCACCCATAGCGTGAATCCATGGTCTACCAAGAAGAAGATTATATGGTAATTTTCTTAGCTTGACATATACTAGGGTGGATACAGTAATGGGTCCAAGTTGTAAAGGTAGTACTATTGTACCTAGATCTTGTTACCTAACATTATTGAACCCATAAATGACAAGAAGAAGTTACAAGAGAAGATGGATCAATTTTAATTTTAGGCAATAGATCAATGCTACCTACATTGAGTGTCGAACTGGTGTCAACAAGAGTACATCTAATGTTGATATTTATTAATGTTAACTATTATCAACAAAGGATTTACTTATGCACTTTCAGGGGTGGGAGTTCCTATGGATGGAACATAATCTTCAGTGAATTTGCACGAATATGATCTATCAACACATTAACATCCATCAGCCTAGTGGAATAAGGCAAGATAATCTTTTACAAGGCTTCTTCAAGCATACCCTAGTAAACTAGAGAAGTCTAAAGCAAATACCAAAGTGAGATCTTAGTAGGAGTAACATGAATTTTATCAATAAGATCATACTCACTTGGTTGCTTAGTTGCAATTCTAGGTGCTTGAGGAAGGCTTGGTTGAAAAGGTGGTAAAGAAGTAGGTTGATCAACATGTAGTTTATTGCTTCTAGTATTATAAGTGTGAGCTATTGTATTATAAGAAAGATTTAAATTGCATATACTTTGTGTAAAGATTTGGAGAATCACTATTAAATGGAACACCATGAATAGAATGAATCCTTTTGAGAGAAGGACTAGCCAGAATCACATAAATGAATGGTCTCTTAGGCCTTTGAGGAGTAGCAGAGACTATGATTACATTTACAAATAGGTGATCCCACAATAGTGGGTTACAATTACCTTGACAAAGTAAAATTTTTGGTTGGTGGCAAAAACAACCCAAACACAAAAAATCTGGTTCACTCAAACATGTAGGTTCGTACGAACCCATGAAAGGGTTCACTCGAACCCCCTAGTTTGAGCAAACACCCTTTTAAAAGCATGTTCACCCGAACCCTTGCATGGCGGGAAATTTATTATTAAAATAAAGGGGTTTGAGTGAAAATATTATGTTGTATATGGTCCACCTATGTCTAAATTGTAATTGGTTTGACTTCAAAACTTAACTAAGAAAAAATATTCAATAAAACACTATAAAACTAAATGAGCATGCTAGATGTCGTAGTTACAAATCTAAATTCGAAAAAAATAGAATTTTCTCCTTCATAAAAAAAAATTTATGTTGTATACGGTGAACTATTAAAAACTAGTTTTCGAAGGAGACGGAAAAATAAATGCAATTTGATTCCAATTTTTTTTTAAATATATTAGAATCTACAAACAAAATTTCACAAATAACTAGTTTGCATGAACTTCAAATTCCTCGTGGTTTAGCAGCTATAGGTGCCCAAAAGTGAAGATTTAGTTTTAAAAAATAGTTTAATGTCAAGTTTGGTCAAAAAGTGTAACCCACTATTATGGGATCACCCAAATTCATCATGAATTATAGAGGAAATATTTGAAGAAATATGTTCAACATCTATCCTTGGAGAATCCGATGTGAGAGGAGACTCATCATTCACTATTGAATCATCTCTAGAAGAGAGTGCATTGGAATGAAGAGAAGGTAGAGTAACATTAATAAAGGTATCAATGGTTTCATTTTCTTGCAATAAAATATCCTCTGAAACAAGAGGAATTTCATGAGAAGGATCAAATATACCGAGTGACATGGATATATCAAAATCACCATCACATGCATGGAATGGAACATCATTAACACTTTGAAAAAAAATAGAAATTAAACTTATAAAAGAAGACAGTAAATGCATTTTGAAATTAATGAGCTAAATAATGAATAAACAAGTCGGTCAAAAGCTGGTGTATTATTCTACTTTAACATGGAATGGGGTTTAGGGCAGTGCCCCAAAAAAAAATTCTTAGAAGGACAAATCTTGGTTTTATCTTTTTTATGTTAGTGTGTTCACGTTGGGTTCACCAAAATGTAGAGGAGAAATTTGGTACCCTCAAGTCTTAGAATGAGTAGAGTCTACAAGGAGAAAATGGTCCTCCCCTACCTCAAGGAGTAATGCTCAAGTGATGAGATAAAATGTTGAGAGTTATAGAAACAAAAAGAGTGGGTCACATAGGTCTTTTGACTAGACTATCGAATTCTCAACCAAGGATGACAACATAATGCACATATGTCCTAGTGACATGTTGGCATCTTGTACGGACCAAAAATCAAGAATATCTCATAAAACAGCTAAGTGACTACTAACAATTTTGATTGCTAGGAACTTTGAGAATGCAAGGAAATAATAGAAAGTAACAAAGCTAAAGCAAATAAAATGAAATGAAATATAGATTAAATGGAATGTATATGATGAAATGAAATAAATCACTCACAACCAACCAAGAAATAAAGCCTCCAGTAAATAAATGTCTTCAATACCTACACACATAAGACCGAGAGAAAATAGTGGGGATGTTTAGGGGCTTGCCTCAGTCAAACCCTCATTTTGGTGTTTCCACCTCCACGGATAGCCAAATGGGTAGAGAGATAGAAAGAAAAATAAACAAGATAAAATACATAGACAAGGGATGTGATAAATCCCAAGATTCTCAAAGACATGAGAAAAATATATACTACCTACAAGGCTTGAGAAAGCCAAAGAGAGAGAAAAAGAAAGTTGTGAGAGCCCAGAGTGTTGTAGAGAAAGTGTGAGACCTTAAGATTGTTGTAGCAAGCAAGATATTTGTGCAAGCTTGAGAGAAAGAGAGAAACATATTTTGTGAGAAATAAAAGAGAGTATTTTAAAGGGAGACCAAGAAGACCAAGTGAATTGAAAATGTGGATTTTAAAAAGAGAGTAGGAGGGAAAAGAAGGTTCCCAAGCTATTTCCATCGATAAAGGTAGGTGACAAGTGGAAACATGCTCAAAAATGGTCATTTGAATGTTGAAATGTCACAAGACATTAGTGTGGTGCACAGACATCTGTACAACACGCTAGTGTCCAAACATGTCACGCTAAAAAATGGTGGGAACAAGGAAAACACAAGGTTTAATGCAGTGTTGACACAAGAAGGTAGCTACTAAAAAAGGGTCTTGAGTATCCTGAGGGGAAAAGGTTGATGCAAGGGTTGAAATGATCCTACACAAACATTAAGGGAATCGACACTAAAGTGGATGAAAAAGTGTAAGTGAAATTTCCACAAGGTTCAATTTTACGACACTACAACAGGAGGGCAACCAAGCTATTCCAAAATTTAATCATTGAGGTGACATGGACATGAGGTATTTTCCAAAGACTCCACCAAAGGTTCCAGACCTCCTTAAAGAAATTAAAATGGAAGAAAATATGATTAATGCACTCCTCATTATTACCACAAATAATACAAATAGAAGGCCCCTAAAATCTTCTCTTTCATATATTATCCCAAGTAAGACATTTATTTCGCCCCAAAATCTAAAGAAAAAATTACATTTTAGGCATCCAAATTGGTTCTAAATCCTCTTCCTCCAAGGAAACTCATCTCCTCCTCTGCTCTATGAATCAAGAGTTTGATACCCAAGAGAAAATTTGTATATACCATTTGAATCATGTTCCCAAGCAAGAAAGTTTGAATGCTCTAAAGACCTATAGGGTCTCTCAACTAAAATAGAAGCAAAGCTTCACAATCTTCTTGAGAGCCTCCAATCGACCATTGTCAAGACACCCTCCACTTATAAATAAAGGTCCTACCTAGAGGAACCCGATATTTAAAGTTAGCTACCTTGGACCATCTAGAAGATAAAAAAGAATCACACAAATTTTGAAGCCAGGGAAAGGATGAGAGAATAGGGGGGTGGTTATCCCATGAGTCCTCCCAAAACAAAACCTTATTACACTATTAACTATCCATTCTTGATAAGCAAAAAACCTTTTTTTGATGTAATCCAAACCATGGATCTTGTGCCAAATAATTTTATTCTTGGAATATCATCCTCAGGGAGCCCTCCAAGGTACTTTAAATTAAGATTTTTTTCCCAAGTCATACCAAGATTTTTATACCACATCCAGTATACTTTGGAAGCTAGGGATTGAGAATTAAGATCCAACCTATGTAATACAAGGCCACTAGCCTCTTTAGGGCTGCAAACAACATCCCAATTCATAAGGTTCCATTTTTTGTTCTCCAGGTTCCCTACCCATAATTTGTTTTTGGAAAAAGCATCAAATTCTTTGAGAAAATATTTAGGAGTAGTTAAGATTAATAATTTGTAAATAGGTAAGGATTGAAACACAAATTTAAGAAGAGTTAGTTCAGCCAACAAATGATAACCATTGAAAATTCCAATGGCTAACCCTTGATTGAAATCTATCAAGAATATTCTTTCATTGATCTCTTTTAATGCTTCCAATAGACAAAGGGATCCCTAGGTACTCCACAAGTATAGATTTGATATTAAAATGAAGAATATAAACAATTCTATGTTGAATAAGGACTAGAGTGTTGAAGAATAAAATATTGGAGTTGTCCTCTTTAATTAGTCGAGAAAAAGTATATAAGTAAATATCTAGAGCTTTCTCAAATTAACAACCTCTTCAATATTTTCCAAACCCATTAACAGAGTATCATTAACAAATTGAATATGAGTGGGAAAATGAATTTATACCTAAGATCAACCCTAAATAATACCACTCAACTGAAACCTCCTTAGAAGCATTCCTAAACCTTCAACCATTAGGATAAAAAAATAAGGAGATAAAGGATCTCCTTATTTTAGACCTCTATCTAAGTAGAAAAAAGAGGTGAGGGGAAAATGTTAATCAACACAACAAAGGTTGGTGAAGTCACACAACTCATTACCCACCTAATTCAATCCAAGGAAAAACTAAAAGCCTGAAGCATGTTCTGAAGGAAAAACCAATGAACCCTATCATGAGCTTTTGACATATCTAGTTTTATGAACATAATCTTTACCTTTGAAGCAAACATTAAATGAATGGCCTTGACAACCATGACTATCCTTTCTAAAAGCAAGTTACCCTTCACAAATCCACCTTATTAAGAAGAAATCAAAGAGGTAAAAAAATTATTTAGATGCTCTACAAAAATTTTGGCAATAATTTTGTAGGTGACATTGCAAAGAGCAATGGGTCAAAAGCCATCTAGAGAATTAACAGCTTTTTTTTTTAAATTAGGGCAAAAAAAGTAGCATTAATGGCTTGAACATTTTATTTTTAGCTTGGGATTCCTGAACTGTTGGAAATATGTGTTTCCATTGATGTCCACTTAGGATGTGTTGTCATTGATTCCAAAAGGATGTACATACTCTAGATATTATTGGAATGTAGAATATATGTCTACAATGTTGCATAAGGTTGAAATGGGATTCAATCTGGTGTCTAAGTATGTTGTGGAGGAAAGTACACAAGTTTTGATATGTTTACAATTCCTACATTGATATCATTCATGTTTGGTGCACCGTATATTGAGATAATTTGAAAAAATCCTACTAAGGCATTTATAGTGTATACTCTAAGGTTGAGTCATAGTAATTTAGTCTACATCCCTTCACAGTTCAATCTTTTTCCTTATGGTTCATAAGATAATATGGTCAAGATGTGAAGGTGTTATATCCAAGGATTCAAAACATCACACCTTCTACAATAAAAGTTTTAAATGACAGTGTTTTGGTTTGTGCTCTAGTAGTATATAGAGTTGATGTGGGATTATTGGGATACTCTACATTCCTCCAAAGAGACAAATGTGACTATGTGGACTTCGGGATATGTTCAAAAAGGTATATGGATTCTTCCTTGCAAGTCTCAAGTGTTTTGGTGGTCTGCAAGACCAATTTTCAAATGTCAGTTTATTATAGTTTGTTTGGAATCCTTTGTTCATGTATATTCAATGGGTTTCGTCAGTTGCACCAGCATTTCATGATCAAACACTTCAAAAAAAGGTTAAAGAAATATTGTGCATAAACTACAATTCTTGTATCTTGGTTTGCATGATTCTTTTAGTCTCTCCCTGGTAGTGTAAAGTTGAAGAGTTCATAGTTTTGTTAGAGTTGTCATTAATTGGTTCAACAAGCTTGGTTCCTTCATCTACAGTTGGATTTGATCAATAAAGTTTACCTTGGAGGATGTGTTGAGATGTATTTTAGTCTTGAAATTCCATGTGTTGATCCACAACTATTTTTTCTTACATATATTATATATATTTGGAGCTGACCAGTGTGATATCATATGTTTCTTCTAAAGGTTAACTTGGAGCTGACCTAATTAAGGTTTTGAGTTGTTGTGGAGGATATATATAGAAGATCAAATTTATTTGTGAAGGTTGTGAATGTGAAGGAATAGTGTGAGTGAGTAGTATGTTGAAGATGAAGTGTGTGAAGTCAATGTGAAGGGTTATTGTGCAAAAAAAGGGGTTGTAACATCAGCATATGTTGGATGCTTCTTCCAAGCAGTTCATATTATTATTTTCATGTATCTTGGTCTGAGATAGTGAGTCTCATCAGGTCCTTTATATCTTGCACTAAGGTTGCACACCTTAGTCTGCAACTTCATAGGCAATGTGCCTTAAACAACATTGTAATTCTTGTTGGAAATGAGCTACATATATTGTGAGTTAATCCTCACCATGGTTTTTCCCTCATTGGTTTTTCCATGTAAAAATTTTGGTGTCTTTCTGTGGTGCATGTGTTCTCTTTTGCTCTTTTCAGTTTATGTGATGTGTTATTAATCTACAATTGGAAATGGTTAAGTTTTAATTTATGTTGATTCACCCCCCCTCTGAGTACAACATTGTTTTCAAAAATTTGTATCAGAGCTAAGTGTCTTGAGAAACCTAATAGATGAGGTAGATCTCGCACTTGAACACATGGGGTTTGTAGCAAAAATAAATGACATGTTTATTCCAGAACTATATCTAGAAGCAATGGACTGGAGGCTGATTTTGAAGGAGAACTCCATTGTACTCTTGAAGATATAGATGAAGTAAGATTCTAAAATATCAAATATGAGTGCATGCTGGAAAAATCAAAGGAGACAATTGATAAATTAAAGGCAAAGGCTAAAGAATCAAAAGAAGAAATTGGAAAACTGAAAGCTCAAATAGAAGAAGGAAATGGATGTGAAATTAAATTCAAAGAAGCTAAAGATGTGATCTCAAATTTAAAATTAAAAGTTGAAGAAGGAAAGAGGATTGATGATTGCTTGACTACCAAGCTCAATGATAAAATTGTTGAGTGTTTAAAGCTTAAGGGAGAGATTGTACCACTAAGAAAAGAACTTGGAAAAGAAAAAGAGAAAATTGAAAAGAGTTTAAAATTGAGAGGAGGTTTTATAATTCTTCATGTGTTGATTAACTCTCAAAAGCCATCTAAAGAGAAATCTAGACTTTGTTTTGAAAAGGGCAAAAGTCCTATATCCAGTGTGATGAGCCTGATCAATAACTAGTTTTCTCTGGTTTATTCCATATCTTTTAAACAATTTAAGCTAACTATTTTATATATATTCCTAAACTTATATACCTTTTTATATTTTTATGTCATACAAACTAGACTTTGATGAGTAGGAATATGATTATGATATGTTGATATTTGCATGATGAATGTATGAATGTATATGAATTTTAGTTTAAATCTGTGTTTAATTCATGATTGTTAATAGTATGTATGCTTTGGATGAGAATTAACTCCTTGTGGCTAGAATAGAAACCCACAACAACTAGAGAACTCAACCCATAGCCAAAGGATTTTAGGTCAATAAGCAAGGGAGATTCCAGAACGACCAAGCACATGACAGTTGCATAAAATGATGAAGGCGATCATTGTAGTGATCGATTGGGATTCATAAAAGCATTCAATAAGATGATGGAAGGATGAAGGAGTTTGTGATGAAGAAGGAAACTATCATGACTTTTTGTGCATAGCACATCTCTACCATGTCATTAAAGTAGAGTTACAAACCTACTTGTCTTCTTCCATTTGTTATAGTTATAGTTTTTATTACAAAGACTTTGTCTCTCTCTATTTTGAAGGAGAGTGGACACTTTCATTTAATTTTAGTTTTTAGTCCTTATGCAAATAAACCTCCTCATGAACCTATATAGTTGGATCAATGGTTGAGGAGCGGATCTAGTTAGAGATACATGTGTTTTTAATATTTTTAGTATTATTTTTCAGGAGACAATCTTGCATTTTTAGTTTTTTATGTTATCAGTTGTAATGGATATGCATTAATGAATGATGTGAAAGTTTAGTTTATACAATGAAGATGTTTCATTTTACCATTATGTTTAGTTGATTCAAGTAGCACATATTTGGTTTATCCTATGGGAACAACAACTTTAGCAAGGGCCACTCAAGGCACTATTCACCCACCTTTAATTTCTATTGTTAGAATAAATGTTCATACTAAATTACATTTATTTTACTAGATTCTTCATTATATGCATGTGAATGATATCTTGTTTTATGATTCACCTTTTGTATTGAGTCTTTGATTCATCCTTGGGAGTAGGTCAAGTAGTTAGGAGTAAGAGTTAGTAGTGTTAATGAAGTTGTAGATTTTGGGTTAGTAGTTATTAGTTATAGTGCTAAGCTAAAAGTACCTACAACATCAGTAGAAGACAAAGTTATTTCCCATGTTTTCCAGTTTATGCTTTATTTCCCTTTTACAATCTTTACTGTTTTCCTACACATGTGTAAACCACCTATACTTGATGATATAGGATGTGTAGAGTTTGTGAATATGCATACAATGCCAACATCATCAAAAGCTTATGAATCCCTAGTTGATAATTAAATGAAGCTTTGGCAAGGGTTTAGTGGATTGTTCAACTAGGAACCCTTCCTCTGAATTGTGTGTCTAATGTACCAAGTTGACTAGACATTAGTTAGGCCTTACATCTTTGGCACCATTGTGGGGGGTGCTACTTTCAGAATTCTCCTATGTTATTTCAAGCTTTCATAGTTAGAATTTTGTCTTCAACATTAGGGTGATTGGGTTTTTAGTTATCAATACAAAAATGCTTTACTAACAATGTGTAGGATTTATTGATCCAAAGAGTCACAACTATTATATGTGGAGGTGGTGAGAAGCTCTGGGAAGATTCCTCCCTTCAATACATGAAGCTTTAGAGGATACAAGTGATCATAGTGAACAGAGTGAGGGTATTCCTAAAGAGAATCTTCCCTAACACCAATATCCACATTAGAAACAAAGGATACTTACCACACACAAATAATCACCATGGGTGATGCTACAGTGGAAGACCCACCAGATCATGTAACCTTTGAGTTCCCCATTGCCAACTGGGAGAGAGAAACTGCACTTAAGAACATACCTCCTTCAACATTACTTGTCTTCTATGGGTTGGTCACAGAGGACTTAAATACATTCCTATTTGAGTACGATGTGTTTTCCAGAAGTTATGATTACACTACAGATGCACATAGGCTCAAACTATTTCTAGCAACCCCGAAGGATGCTGCTCTAAGATGGATTATGGGTTTAGGAAGAGATGTTCCTAATTGGGATTCTATGAAGACAAAGTTCCTAGAGAAGTACCAAGACTACTATAGATGAATTGATAGAAAGAGGTATGACATCTTTAGGATGTCACAAAAGGAGGATGAATCTTTGGAAGACTACATGGAAAGGTTTCAATTTTTCCTTAAGAAATCCCACCAAAATAGACTCTCTAATGAGTCTTTAAAATTGATATTCTTAAGGGGGATTAATTAGGATTGCATGGATGCAATTAACCTCATTGGGGTAGGAGATATCTCTCAAGCACCATTTGAGGATATTTTCAAGGCATGCAAAACTATTCAATTTCTTTCACAAAGAAGGTTAGAGGAGATAGGGCATCTTCCATCATCAAACCATCCAATGGAGTCTCTAAAGTTGAGTTGAGTAATTTGTTGTCCAACATGAAGGAGAAAATTATCAGCCATTTGGCTACATAGCTAGATACCCTCCATATTAAAAAGAAGCAAGAGGAAGCACAATCAACTCTTACAAAACATTGCCCACATTGTAGAAAATGGAGGAGTAACTACAAATGCAAGAAGGTGGAAAGTATCTCTGAGGTGACATCAAATTTTCATGCATTGGAAGGAGAATATGGATAAGTATTCTATATAGCTCAAAGGAAACCAAGACAATCAGGACAAATTAATCCAAGACAAGGTATACCCCAATATCCTTTGAATTATAACATGTCATTTCCTGGTAATAATTTAAATCTTCCTAATTGGAATCCTTAGTCTTGGGCCAATATGAAAAACTCATAATGGAAAATTCCTCAAACCAATTGGAACCAACAGTAACAAAATATGTGGCCATCATAAAATTACCAAGGACCTAACTATAATTCCCAATGGCCACCCCAAAAAAAACAATGACAACCCCAATGGCAAAGACGCCAATAATGGTAAAACCAAAACATGAATTACTAGTAGCCACAACAGCCCTTATAGCCACAACAACAAGCCATTATGCCAAACCCAACACCACAGCCACCTAGAGCACTTTAGCTTCCAACCCAATTTGCACCTAACCCCAATAACAAGCCTATTTAGCAAGATTACACTAGCGAAGTTGTTCAATACCCCACTTATAGGGTAGGGTTGAGTGATATCCACCTCAGATTAGGGAAAGATTTGTTTGGGAGTTCATCCCCTCAAATCATTGAATTAAATGATGAAGAAGCCCTAGTAGAGACCTTGGACACTTGACCTAAGGAGCCTCAATCAAATTCGGTTAACCAAACCAATCCAATTCTAGAGCTTCCATTCCCTAAAAGATTGGCAGTACAAAGACATCAAACACAAGTTGAAACAAACCTATTGGGAAAACTCAAAGATTTTTGTATCAAAATAAACTTTATCCAAGACATTAAGGAGATTCCTATCTACACCAAAATAATGAGATAACTTTGCCTTAAAAGTTTGGGTAGGAAGAGGAAAGATCCTTAGATAGTACAAGTCATAGGTCAACTTGCAAACATCATGTTGGGAAACATAATTGTTCCCAAGTATGCAAACCCCAAGAGTCTTATGGTGGATGTAAAGATAAATGGAACTCTCATTAAGAATACCTTAATTGAATTGGGAACAACTATCAATGTGATGGACAATGAAACCATGAAGTTGTTATAGTTGATAGAACTCGGACCTACACCCACTAATTCTACAGTTGGCAAATAGGTCCATAGTCAAGCCTAGGGTACCATTGAGGACTTGGTGATAACATTGGATTCATGGGAGTACCCTACAAATTTCATGGTGTTGCAGCCAAAGGCTAATCTTGCAGGCTACCCCCTCATATTAGGAAGACCATGGTTGGAAACAATAGATACCTTCATAGGTTGCAAATCTAGGAATATGATTATCTCTAATGGGAATGTTAAGAAATTAGTCCTTTATCCACCAACCCAGCCACATGTAGACCTAGAACAAACCATTTGGCCTTCCCTAGATAAGGAGGACCAATACTCCTTGTAATAATTAATGAATATTGAATTCAATCCACTATTAGAATACCAAGATGAAGATGACTTGATAGTGAACATCATGCAAAATGACTATGGTAGGGACCCACAACATCAGGACTGCTTGACATGTTTGCAAGATCCTCTACAAAATATTAACCCTGTCAGTTCATCTGAGTCAATTTCCCAAATATTTCACAATTTTTAACCACACCAATGTATTCCAAACATAGCAAGACTTGACATATCATCAGTTCAAACAACATCCAATACTTTACAAATCATGTCAGGTAAAACATTGAACGTTAGCAGTCAATTGATTGTTGTACATCACACATCACTGATAACTGTGTCACAAGCACACACAATGACCTTTACATGGGATTATCATGACATGGAGGGAATAGACCTATAGTTGTGCATGCATAGGATTTACATCAATTATGGTTTTAAACCCATAAGACAACCACAAAGGAGAATGAGCCCTATCGTCAAAGACATAGTTAAAACAAAATTGCAAAAAATACTTGATGCGAGATTTAAATATCCTATCTCTGATAGTCAATGGGTGGAACCTCTAGTGATTGTTCCAAATAAAGGAGGAAAGTGGAGAGTATGTGCATACTACCAAGAATTAAATGTTGTAACTAGGAAGGACCACTTTCCACTCCCCTTAATTGACCAAGTTGCAGTGAAGTACACAAGGGGCTATGATAGGTGTCAAAGAATGGGAAAGCCACCAAAATAGATGAAATGTCATTACATCCATAGTTAGCAATAGAACCATTTGATAAATGGGGATTAGATTTTATTGGCCCAATATCACCAACATCTAACAATAAGGAGTACATACTAGTATGCACAGATTACCTTACCAAGTGGGTGGAGGTTAAGGCTTTACAATTTGCTAGGGATGGTAATGTGGCAAAGTTTCTTTATGAGGACATATTTACAAGATATGGAGTTTTAAGGAAAATTATCATAGACCAAGGATCCTGGTTTACATTAGAGCTGATCACAAAATTGGTTCAAGAGTATGAGATCAGACATAGGAATTCCTCACCTTACCACCCTCAAGCTAATGGACAGGTAGAAGTCACAAATAGGGAAATTGAGAACATTCTAACAAAAACAATATAAACTCATAGGAAAGATTGGGAAACTAGGTTGTGTGAGGAAATTTGGGCCTATAGGACAACTTGGAAAACTACAACAAGATTTACACCATATGAATTGGTGTATGGAAAGAAAGCAGTACTTCCTATTGAATTTGAGTATAAAACTTTGAGAACAGTTGTTCAATTAGGCATGGACTTATCAACATCACAACAAGAGAGGCTACACAACCTCAACGCACTTCATGAAATTAGGATGGAGGCAATACACCACACTGAAGTAGTCTAGAATCAAAGAATCAAATGGTATGATCAGTTCATCAAAACCAAGGAATTTAGTGTATGTGATTGGGCTCTACTCTATGACTCAAGATATCAAAACTACAACGAAAAGTTACAAACAAGGTGGATTGGTCCCTATGAAATCAAGCATGTATTTCCCAATGGAGTCATACAGTTGCATACAATTGATGAAGTCAAGTTTTCCTTACTAGTTAATGGACATAGGCTAAAGTTGTGCAAGAAACCACTGCAGAAGGATGATTTCCTTCTTTCATTAATACAACAATTTGAGCCTTCTCTTAACAATTCAATTACAACAATTACTAGTTCTACACATAACTCTATAGAGGAGCTACCAAACTCACCTACTACTATTACATAGGTATGATTTCTAACACAACTCACAAAGCACACACTGCACAAGGTGACGAGAAACAACAATAATTTTTTGCATCAGTCAACAAAGTTGAAGGGACTTGTAGTAACACGTCTAAAGGTGACAACTTTTAGAAAGGGACCTATTACTAGAGGAACCCATAATGTTTAACTAATAGTCATTTCAAAATTCCTTGTTGAATTAATTGCATATCCATACTTTCCACTCATTTTCCATACATGCAGCCATATACATTTAATTTCCACACATGCAACCTATACACCACCTCACACTTTTTATTTCCATCACCTTTATCAATTTTCATGTCTCATATACTTCATTTCATCTTCCATCTATCGTACATCTCGCATCCTTTTCCAACAATTGAAGTTACCATGCACCATGCATTCATATCATTCACTTCCAATTGCAATTAAGCAATCAAATCAAATCTTGTTGTAGGCAACCATCAATAATTTGCATGAGCTAAGTTTCATTCCATATGCATTCTATGGGTACATCCATTAACTTTTCATAATTATCATAGATGATGATTGATTTCCTACGTATTTTAGCATTTATTTATGCATGTTTTCATATCTAAATTGATATTCCACTATCTACCATCTCACCCTTCGCCAAGAACCATACAATTAAGTGGGGAAATTTAATACATTTAGTTGGGGGGAGGGGTACTATCATTCTCTTGATTTTCAAAAACCAAAAACCCTTTGCAACTTTTTTCCATTTCATTTGTCCCTTATTTATGCATGTTTTCATATCTAAATTGATATTCCACTATCTACCATCTCACCCTTCACCAAGAACCATACAATTAAGTGAGGACACTTAATACCTTTAGTTGGGGGGAGGGGTATTCTCATTTTCTTGATTTTCAAAAACCAAAAACCCTTTGCAACTTTTTTTCCATTTCATTTTTCTTTTATTTTTACACATTAAATCATGGGCCTCTTATATCAGGAATAAACAGCAAAGGGGTGAGATCTTGCAGGAATATACTAAAAAGGAGAAATATGTTGCTTTGTAGCTAAGAAAAGAATCCAAAGACCCCAATGCAGTTATTGATGAGTGATTAGAGCTCCTGACTTATAAAGGTGTAGGAAGAAAAATGATGCATGTTAGGGAACATGATTACACCAAGATTAAGCAACTAGTTGCAGGGCCTATTGATTACACTTTCTAGTTTGTAAAGAAGAGATGGGAGGAATTAACCCATGAATTGAAGAAAAAGGAATCTCACTCCCTATACAATTTTATAGACATTATTAGAAGGTCTCACAAGTATATAGACATTTCCAGGGGCAATGGAATAAAATGGTTTCCACTGATAATTTATCCACCTCTCCTTCTCTACCTAGTGCCACATTGTACAAGGAGGGATTGAGATGAAGTACAAGCAGTAGAGAACCTAAGGTTGGCAAAGATTTCATGTTGAAAGGGCTACTATTTGAGATAGGTTAAGGGAGTTTATGTTGTTGCACACTTCAAGGAGATTACTTTGTAGTACAACCTCTGTGACCCAATTGTTGCTTGAGGACACACAATTGCTTAGCTGGGGGGAATGATGAGCCTAATCAATAGATAGTTTTATCTTGTTTATTACATATATTTTAAACACTTTAAGTTGTTTATTTCATAGACATTCCTGAACTTATATACCTTTTTATATCTTTTGTGCTATAAAAACCAAGATTTGATGAGTGGGAATATGATTATGATACGTTGATATTTGCATGATGAATGTATGAATTTCAGTTTAAATATGTGTTTAATTCATGATTCGTAATAGTATGTATGCTTTGGATGAGAACTAACTCCTTGCAGCAAGAATATAAACTCACAACAATTGGAGAACTCAACCTGCAGTGAAAGGATTTCATGTCGATAAGTAGGGGAGGTTCTAGAATGATTGGGCATGTGATAATTGTAGAAAATTACGAAGGAGATCATTGAAGTGATCGATTGGGATTCATCAAAGCATTCAATAAGATGATGGAAGGACAAAGGAGTTTGTGATGAACAAGGAAATTGCCATGATTGTGCAGAGCACATCTTTGTCATGTCATTAAAGCAGAGTTGTAAAAATACTTGTCTTCTTCCATTTGTTTCAGTTATAGTTTTTATTGCAAAGACTTTGTCTCTCTATTTTGAAGGAGAGTGGACACTTTCATTTAATTTTAGTTTTTAGTCCTTATGCAAATAAACCTCCTCCTAAACCTATATACCTCCTCCTAAACCTATATAGTTGGATCGGTGGTTGAGGAGTGGATCTAGTTAGAGATACATGTGTTTTTAATATTTTTAGTATTATTTTCCAACAAACAACCTTGCATTGTTAGTTTTTTTGTTATAAGTTGTAATGGATATGCATTCATGAATGCAAGATCTATGAAGATTCTTGTCATTTTATGAGATTTCAATTTATACAATGGAGATGTTCCATTTTACCATTATGTTTAGTTGATTCAATTGGCACATATTTGGTTTATCCTACGAAAACAACAACTTGAGCAAGGGTCACTCAAGGTACTGTTCACCCACCTTTAATTTCTATTGTTAGAATAAATGTTCATACTATTACATTCATTTTAGTAGATTCTTCATTACATGCATGTGAATAATATCTTGTTTTATGATTCACCTTATGTATTGAGTCTTTGAGTAATCCTCTGGAGTAGGTCAAGTAGTTAGGAGTAAGAGTTAGCAATGTTAATGAAGTTGCAGAGTTCAGGTTAGCAGTTATTAGTTATAGTGCTAAGATGAAAGTACTTGTAACATCAATTTCGGATTAAGTTATTTCCCCTATTTTTTAGTTTATACTTTATTTCCCTTTTACAATCTTTACTGTTTTCCTACACATGTGTAAACCACCTATACTTGATGATATAGGTTGTGTAGAGTCTGTGAATGCACATACAGTGCCAACACCATAAAAATCTTATGAAGCCCTAGTTGATAATTAAATGAAGCCTTAGCAAGGGTTTAGTGGACTGTTCATTTAGGAACCCTTCCTTTGAATTGTGTCTTACACCAAGTTTACTAGACATGAGTTAGGCCTTACACAGTGCATCTATAAATCTGTATGATAACTTCAAAGTAGAAAGGAAGTTTGAAATAAGGGAGGAGAAATCTCGCACTGAAATTCCTAAGGAGACATCCTCTAGAGATGCAAAGATAGACCACTACAACAAGAAAGGAGGTAGATTCATTCTTGTCTGAAATAAGAAGAATAATTTCAAAAAACCCGCCCCTAAACAAACTACTCCTATCAAGTTCAATGGTAATTTCTATGCTTGTAATAAGTTTGGCCATAAGGTTGTTGAATGTAGAAGCAAGATGAGTAAAAATCAATTTAGGCCTCTAAGGTACAATGTTATGAATTCTCAATCATTTCATAGTCACTATTATGCCTACAATAAAATTGGTCATAAGGCTAATGAATGCATAAGTAAAATGACAAGGAATGGAAATGCCATGACTTCTCAATCCTTATATGGTTACTGCTACACATGCAACAAGTTTGGTCATAGGGTTTCTAATTTTAGATCCAATGTGAGAAGAAGTAATTATGCTCTGTAAGATAGTATGACCTGTTACAATTATAATAAACCAAGACACATTGCAAGGTTTTTCAAGGGAGAGATTGTAAGGTCTTTTGCCCCTCAAAAGAAGTATGGCATTGGTCAAAAAAAGAAGGAAATGAACAAAGTATGGAAAAGAAGGAAGAAAATGATGTAAAAAGTGAATATGTACCTCGACATGGTGCAGATGAATCCTCTAGTAAATAAAAATAAAGTATTGGCTCAGGGGGAATTTCAATTGCAAATATTTTTATACCCTTGTAAAGCATGAGATGTGAAGTCTTCAACATAATGGTTAATGATTATATGGATTTTTTTACTCAAAATTATAGAGCAAATGCACCTTATGTAGAGGGTTTTTGAATGATCATGAATCTCTATGATATCTTAAACAATAAAAAGTTGCTAAGTGTCAATAAAAAATAAAGGAATTTATTATAGAGTGACTAAGGTTAGTATGAGGCATATTTAGTTTCTATTTGATCAAAATTGATCCCATTCAAAGAATATCAAGTGTATGCAAGTGTTGAGGAAGAGAAGAAGAATTTAAGTGTGTTGTGTGCAAACCCTCACAATAGTTTTCACAGGTATTTATCTAGTTTTTCTTGTAAAAGCAATAGAGCTAGACAAAGTTGACACATTTTCAAAAGTTGCAGCAGATGTGTATTATGAGTATATAAGGATTTACATCCATGCCCAGTTGAATTAAATTAAGCATACCTCTTATTTTGAAATGGTCTGACATGAGTTGCTAAATGAGAATAGAGTATACAAGCCAAAGTATGCAAATATTAGTGCAAAAGGGTTGGACATTTGGAAAGATTTTTTAGACTTCTGTGAATGCAAGGAATGGGTAAGAATTATTTTGAGTCATATTCGTAGGGATTTCATTTGGATTGACAAACCCTATATGATCACAAGGATGCAATTGGGGCAATTATAAGTCTTCGTGCCTCTGAACCAGTCCCAGTGCTGAAATTTGTGAAAAATGAAATGGTTATGGAGCTCATTGATGCTAAATTTGATAAGAGAGCCCTAACAATTAATGATATCATTGATCTTGGTGTTGGGTATGCATCAATGGGGATTGCATATAAAATATACTTCACAAATAGAGAGGGGTCAACCACCGCCACTGCAATTCACACCGCACATCAAATGGTAAAATAAGGTGCCAACTTTGATCTATGTGAGCTATTAAGAGAGCAGCTAATGGAGAATCTAAAGAAACCAAAAAAAACCAATTATAATTTCAAATTTGGTTCTTTGATTATATGCCTTACTTTCCTCTTTTTGAATGAGTTACTTGGTTTTAAGGGTAAAATATGGGATAAATTTTCTTTGGTAGCAACACAAATTAAACAACATATGACTTTTTTTTAGAATGAGCAAGCTTTCACTAATTTTTATTGGGGATTTTTCAATAAGTTATAAAATGAAATGCAAATAAGATAATAGGATACCAACTAGTTTAGCCTAGAAGTATGAAAATGAGATATATTTTATGGTAAACAAGGATAATTGTTTTATGGAAGTAGTGGAACCTAGAACCTCATGGATATTTGAGTTGCCCAATGAGGTTGAGAATGAATTTATACAAGGTTATGTAGATATTATGTTGTCAAAACCAAAAGATTCCAAGGTTAAAAGATTTGACACATATAGAGAAATCATAAATGAAATTTACCAAAAGGAAAGAGAAGAAGCCATTGAAAATAAAGTGGAAAAGGTGCTTAAGGAGATAGGTGCTCCACGAGACTCACAAATGAAAGATAAAGATGAGCTTCACAATATTTTGGGCACTTCCTCAAAGACTATATCAAATAGCCTTGCTAAGGTTTCCATTACCAAATCTTTTCTTCTGAAATACAGTCAAGGTCCAAGGGGATTAGGTAGATCTTCCTCTATTGTTGCACCTGCTTCATAGCCCTCCAAGTCAACACAAACATTTGGCAGTTAAAGAAAAGTTACATCTGCAACTCCTCTGAAGAAAAAGGACTCTAAAGTTGGACATGCTAGACCTAAACAAAAGATAAAGAGAGACAAGACAAATGAGGAAGAATCAGATGATATTGAAGAAGTTGAAAAAGAAGATATCTCCCTACAAAAGAAGAAAGGGGAGAATATTGTAAAAGAGGATGTTGAGAAAACCCCTCCAATTAGACATGAACCACTTGATTTTGGGGCCATCCCAAATAGAATTGTCGAGTATAATCTACTAGATGATACAATGGAGCTACATTTGGATGTCCCTCCTAAAGACAAGAAAATAACCAAAGAAGGTAATCATTGAATACATGCTCATGCAAAAAATTCCCTTCAATAATATTGTTGAAAAAGCTTCAAATAGCCTAGTTGAGGCTTTGAGACAGAGAATAGAATAAGCTACTAAGGTGGATGAAGAAATGAAACAACAAGAAATTGGCAAGTCTGGGGTCTCAGTTTCTCAAGAAGAAAAATAAAAGATTGTCTGGAGACAAGCCAAGGAGCTCCGCACCAAAAGGAGAATAGATATGTTGATGAGCTTGGATGAAAATGTCAAGTAGAATATCGAGAATGGAACTGAAAAAACCACATATAAAATAATTAATAATTTGCAAAGTGAAGTTGATCCACAAGTACCTAATTCAGAAATCACAAATGAGAAAAACATATATGGTCAGAAAGAAGTACAAGGACCTTCTGAAGTGCAAAAAGGAGAAGGTTTCTCCAGTGTGCATTAAGTGTAAACTCTCTTATGAGTCTAGATTTTGGCCTAGTTAGGGGGATATAATCTCTTGTTATTTGCTAAAATTACCACAGACCTTGATATTCTATGCTAGCGCTTTTATATAATTTCTCTCAATCATAAGACACTTGGGACTAATTTCATTTCTATTGGTTTGAAATGACATTTACCTATTATGTGGACCATTTATATATATTTTGCATGTGATTGATGAATGTTCTTTAAGGTGGTTATGGTTATGCAATTATCATGTGTACTAACATTACTCTGCAGACATGATTGAAATACTAAGTTGAGAAATGCAGTCACCAGCCGGTCAGGTTAAGGAGTCGCGCGAAGGTCAACTAAAGACGACAGTGAAAGATTCTCGTGTCAGCTGCATGTAACCTCCTTGCACCGATCTTTAATGGCATTGAACATTGTGGGTGTTACTACAGTGGTCGAGTCCACGTTTGGGCATGCATGTTCGAACGGATTCCCCTGCATGCGTAACCGCTCCTTCCACTTTCTTCTTGTTTTACCTAAATGACATCCTCTCACTTAGTGGGAGTTGATGGCCCTGTTTATTTGATAAATAAGGCTCGAATCCTCCTTCCTCGAGCTAGCGAGTTAGTGATTCGATCGCCAAGTTCTTGTACAAGGTGATAATCAACAATACTTTTGTAATTGAATTTTCTGATGAATGAAATAAGATTCTGAGTTGAGTATCATTTTGCATTAGTTTAGAGGATACTCATTCAAGGGGGGCCACTTGGTGAGTAATCCATTCCTTTAGTTTAGTTATATTAGTGTTAGTTTATGTTCAATACTTAGTTAAGATTCTGGCATTGACTATTCCTTCAGCCACTAGAATTCCATTATGTGATTGTTCCTGCAGCCAAAGTGGGCAGAGTAGTTTCCTGTTGGATGTTTAGATTTTCCTTCCTGTTATGTATAATCAGTTTAGATTTGATCGAGTGATGTTTAGCATTTGCTTTGTTTCCTTTCATGCAGTTTACTTTCAACATTAAGTATTTCTTAGTTGTAGAACGAAGATGACTAGTTTGAAATTCCTAGTGCACATACTGTGCTAACTCATTTCAAGTTCACGTCCCTAGGTTGAAAATTTAAATGTACCTTCATGGTGGTTAAGATAGCCATTCAGGTCAGATGTCCAATCTCTGAATCATGGTTGTAAGGGCTTAGTTGTTAAAATAATTGTAGGAGGCCGACACTCTCCCTGGCATGGAGATAGAAAAAGAAGAAGAGAAAAGTCAGAGGAAAAGATAGCCAAGATCCTTGAAGAAATGAAGATGGTTGAGGTAACTTTTGAGGATAATATTTTACAAGATATACCTAATGTGTCTACTCGAGACATAGATCTATCAGTTTTTGAAGGCAATATGATAGATGGTGATGGAAAATAAAAATATGATAAGAAAAATAAGGAGACTATTCCTTGAGTGAATACTAATACACCAAGTGCATAAAGTTAAGTTGGTGTCCCTCCTCCAAAACATAATGTTCCTCCTTCAAAGAATTCAAGGAATAATGAGCAAGATAATCCTGAGATAGTTCAAGATGTAAAAGAGAATGTAGTTGAGAAGAAATATACCTCTATAGGTAAAGGTTCTTCTACATCACTAGGGATCCAAATGCAGTTTCAACCTATGATAACACCTAAGCTTCTACAAATTCCCACCCTTGAGGGAAAGGTTGATTTGTCTAACATTTCTCCCCTCCATAAGCTATAGCTTGGAGACATCTTGCATGCTTCTGCAAGGAGATTCTAAAATATAGCATGTAAATAAGAGTGGATTGATTGAAGATGTTGTGAAGACCATTCAGGAGGGTTTTTCCAAAGGTTAACATTTATACTTCATTTCCTTCGAAACAAAAGTTAAATTTTTTAATGGATTCATTTAAGGATCATTCCTCTCACTTGGAGAAAATGGTAGAGCATGAGGCCTCGAGGAAGATAAAATAAAAAAGAATGGTAGATGCATCTGAGTGGCGTGTCAATGCATACAACAATTTGCAAGATAATATAAAGATGTTTAAAAAATGTGTGGATGAAATTATTGCTTTGTATCAATTTTTTTCTTCTTCTAAAATGGCCTATTTCCACCAAAAGTATCAAGGATCAGATTGAATCCATTGAGTCACAAATCACTCAAATTGTTGGGATAAATGATGTATCAAAAGATAAGGATGGATCCACTAGAGCTCAATTGGAAAAACTTCATGTGCAAATATCTCTACTTCAAGATCAAAGAGATCAACTAAAGAAACAATTTGGTCATTTGAGGGAAGTAGTCAACTTTAGATTGGCTTCATTATCCAGGATGCTTGTGAAAACAAAAGAGACTACTCTAAAGATGAAGGCTCTAGCCAGTATAGATGAAGCTAAGTATTTGTGCATAAAATTTGAATGTCAGAATAATATTCTCTTTAGCAAAAGCTGACTGGGTTGCAAATTTGGCACAACTCAAAAAAATCCACAAGAATATCCTACCTTCTAAGGAAGGTACAAAGGTATAATTATGAAAATTTTGGTCTTTGTAGTATCATTTTGGTCTTTGTTGAAGATATTTTTGTACATAGCATCAGTTTTGAGGCATATCCATCTTAGGGGGAGTAAAGTTTGTAGACATTATATAGTAAGGGGGAGTTTTTACAATTTTTTATTTAGGCTGATAAAAATAGAAGATATTATGCCCTTTTCTCTTGATTTCAAAGGGGGAGAGAAGTCTTGTAGTTAAATGAGTGTTTTCATCAATGAAAAAGGGGGAGATTATTGGCAATATGTGTTGTCATTAATGTCAAAAGGATGTACATACTCTGAAGATTTAGTATGTAGAATATATGTCTACAATGTTGCATAAGGTTGAAATGTGATTCAATATGGTGTCTAAGTATGTTGTGGAGGTAGGTACACAAGTTATGATACGTTCAAAATATGCCTACCTTGATATAATCCCTGTTTGGTGCACCACACATTGAGATAAGTTGAAAAATTACTACTAAGGCATTTATAGTGTATACTCTAAGGCCGAGTCATAGTAATTTGGTCTGCATCCCTGCATAGTTCAAGCTTTTACCTTGCACTTTAGAAGATAAGATGGTCGAGATGTAAAGGCATTATATCCAAGGATTCAATTCATCACACCTTCTAGAATGAAAGTTATAAATGACAATGTTCCAAAATGTGCTCTGGAAGTATAAAGAGTTGATGTGGGATTATTGGGATGCTCCACATTCCTTCAAAGAGACAGATGTGACTATGCAGACTTAGGGCTATGTTCATAAAGGTATATGGATTCTTCCTTGTAAGCCTTGAGTGTTTTGGTGGTCCACAATATTAGTTTTCAAATGACAGTTTGTTATAGTTTGTTCAGAATACTCAATTCCTATATATTCAATGGGTTTCTTCAATTTCACCAATATTTGATGAGCAGGCACTTCAAGAAAAGGTTGAAGAAATATTGTACATAAACTACAATGCTTGTATCTTGGTCTGCATGATGCTTTTGGTCTCTCTTTGGTAGTGTAAAGTTGAACAGATGATTGTTTTTACTAGAGTTGTCATTAATTGCGCTGACAAGCTTGGTTCCTTCATCTATAGTTGGATCTGATCAATTAAGTTTGCTTTGGAGGATGTGTTGAGATTTATTTTGGTCTTGTAATGCAGTGTATTGATACACAACTATTTTTCTTGTAAATATTATACATGTTTGTAGTCAACCAGTGTGATACATACGTTTATTCTAAAGGTTATCTTGGAGCTAACCTAATTAAGGTTTTGAGTTGTTACGAAGGATATATATAGAAGATAAAATTCATTTGTGAAGGTTTTGAATGTGAAGGAAAAGTGTGACTAAGCAGTATGCATGTTGAAGATGAAGTGTGTGAAGTCAATGTGAAGGGTTAATTATGCGAAAAAGGGACTACAACATAATATATGTTTGATGCTTCTTCATATAAATTCATATTCTTATTTCTCATTATTATTTTCATGTATCCTACTTTGAGACAATGAGTTTCATCAGGTCCTTTGTATCTTTCCCTAAGGTTGTACACCTTAGTATGCAAGTCCATAAGTAGTGTGCCTTAAACAACATTGTAATTCCTATAGGCAGTGAGCTACATATATTGTGATTTAATCCTCTCTATGGTTTTTCCCTCATTGGGTTTTCCACATAAAAAATATGGTGTCTTTATGTGGTGCACGTGTTATCTTTTTCTCTTTTCATTTTATGTGATGTGTTGTTAATCTGTAATTGTAAATGGATAAGTTTTAATTTATGATGATTCACCCCCTCCCTCTTAGCACAACATTGTGTTCAAAATGAACCACTTCCAAGAGTTCATACCTTACAATCTCCCAAAATTCTTCAAAATATTCTATAAGAAAGCCATCAAGCCCAGGAGACTTACCCTTCTTCATTTGGAAAACAACCATTTGTAACTCCTCCATTCAAATAGGATCTAAAAGGGATTTATTCATATTATTTGAAACTAGAGGAGGAATGGAATCTAGAATAAGTATCTTATTATCCACCTCTTGAAGCCCTTTCTCATTAAATTTAGGGGATAAGTGTCTGAAAATTTCACTGAAAATATCTTGAAAAGAGGAAAGAGTCTCCCCTTGAGTGGAGGTAAGAGTGGCAATAAAATTACCATTCTTGTGCTCCTTAACTTAGCTATAAAAAAAGTATTTCCATCACCCTCTTGCAATTAGTGAATTTGAGATTTTTGTTTCCAAAAAATGTCTCCCAAAGTCCCCATTTTGTTAGCTCCTTTGAAAGAGTGGATGAAACCTTCATAAGATCCTCAATCATTACCTCATCCTTAATCTAAAAATTGACTTTCTCCATTTTATCTTGAAGATAATTTTTAATTTGGAAACATAAGTTGAAATTTGAAGGGAGGTTTTTTCAAGGCTGATAACACCATGGAAAAACCATAATTGGTCAATGATTAGACCTTTCCCATGCCAGAATCTTAGAGAAAGAGGCCCAATTATTACCCAACCAAAAATAAGAGATAAGGAACCTATCTAATCTCTCTAAGAAAGAGTTTGAGCCACACCTTCTATTGTTCCAAAGTGAAACTTTCATTTCAAGGTTTCACATCCACTAGATGAAGAGAAGATATATTATCCATCAACATATCAAAGGTCAGAACCAAGGTGCCCAATACCCCCACTTTATAGGCAAGTGATGGCATTTAAGTTGCCTTCTAGATCCAATGAAAACAAGATGCAAAAGAGTGAACAAATCTAATATGAGACTAAATTAAGACCTTACTTGGAAAATCATTGGGAGCATAAACATTAGAGAGCATGATAGAAGCCCCATAATCAAAGCATGAGGCCACCATAGAAATTGAGTTTCTGCACCTAACCCACCAAGAAAAAGTTATGCTCTAAGGGTCCCAAGAACAAGACAGCCCTCCAAAAAAACCCTGAGCTCCAATACAAAGACACCATCCACCTCTCCAAATCTTTGAAATACTGCTACCCATGTCCTCAATTAATAATTTGGTTTCCTGAATGAAAACAACATCTCCAAGCCTATCTTCCTTAATCAAATCTTGAGCAACCTTTTTGTCATGGGATGCTACTCAAACTCTTGGCATTCCAAGAAATCACCTTCATTTTGGGAGATTATAAAAATAGGAATCTAGAGTCATAATGACTCCAGATTCAACAAGAGATTCCCCTATTAGCTTTACATTTTCATGATCTTTCTTTCTTCCCACTTTGATCACCTTATCAATGCCTCCCTTCTTGATATTCTTTTGATGAAGGCCCAACATCATTTGAGCCATTGATCTTCCATCATAGGAATATGTTCTAGTCCTTTTGTCTATACCTCTAAAGCTTCTCGAGGAATGATATTTCTCTCTAGAAGGGAATCACTAGGAAGCTTTCCTTCCTTAAAATACACTTGTAAATATACATGATCTTTTAAGGAGGAATAAATACCTTGGTCTTGGATATGCATATCTAACTAGCCTTGATATTGTCTTGCTCCAACAATTCCTGCTCCTCAAAAGAATCTAACAAATCAAATCTATTACCATATAGATCCCTTTAGAAATTGCTTTGTTTTGATGATTAACTTACTTTGTCTTAGAGTGATATTTCATAGGTAAAAAACATTTAGAGTATGAAATATCTAACCAGATTGGGTTCTTTCTTTTTGCTTTAGGAGTAGGACCTTGTAATTTCGAGGCATGATTTGAAGGCAGTGTGCTCACTTTTGTGTAGTTCCTCTGTAGATGTCCATATTCATGGAAAGCATGACACTGAAATGGAGGTGCTTCATAATCAATTTGCTAGATCCAATTCATATTACCCAATCTAATATCTAAATATTCAGGGAGTGTATTATTCAAATTAACTTCCACATAAATTTGAGCAAGAGAAGTAAACTTCTTATCAAGGTTTTGTCCAAAAGGACCCAAGGGTTTCCCAATAATTTTTGCAATCAAGTGTAATATATCCGACCTCTAGAACTCCATTGGAAGTCAAGGAAGATTACTTGAATCTAAGAAGGCATCTTCTCTAATGGGTCAAACCCTAAATTTCAGGGTTTAATGAATAAAGTTGATTGATTGTGAAAGCAAGGGCCTCCTTTGAAATTTTTAATTTGATCAACCATACATGAAAAAACCACAAAGAAGTACCCAATGATTTTTAGATCACCATCTTGGTTCCAATTCTTCCCAAATCAATTCTCTAGAAAAAGTATAGAGATTCAGAGACCCATAAATTTGTAGATGAGGGAAATGCTTTGATAAATACATAATATCTTCAACATTGGTTTCTAGATTGATAGTCAAAACCAAGTGATATTCTCTTTTCTCTAGACATCCATTAGAGAGTGGACAAACTCTTGATGACTAGTTAACAAAGGTCTCTTGAGTCACATGCAATAAAAAATTAACGATATTTTCATGGCTTGATGTAGAGGATTTAATTCCATTAACAACATATTTATTTTATTTTAGTACATTTATCAATCTCAACTCTTTATCCTAGATTAAATTATTTTTTGTTGCAGATTTGAGGAAACAAATGCCTCTAGATTGAGAAAAAATATTGTTTCCTCCAATGGTTCACTTTTGCAAATGTGAAACCAAACCTTGTATGTAGATTTGAGTTTAGTTTATTGATTTAAACTTCACTTATTTAAATTTATGGAATGTCTTGCATTTGATGTACACACCCATCTTTGGAAAGAGGTGGTGTCAATAGACATAGTTAATGGCTTGCTAGACTAGGAGTGTTCTCCTTTGATCAAACCCCTATTATTAAATTAATGGTACAAAATAATGATTGAAGATAACAAACAATCATGTAAAATATCTAAATTGTTAATGTAATGTTGATGTCATACTTTTATGATGATGTAATGTATAATGAAACTCTCTAATGATTTTTAAGTATATAAAAATAAATTAGAACGTATTCTTGAATACAAAACCATAACACACAAATTGACACTTTTTACATCCAAATCAATTCATAAATAATAAATAAATAATTAACTCTGACCCAAATTTAAATTTAAATTTCTAAAATGCAATGATCATTTTACACTCACCAAATCAACTTAGAATAAATCTTTGTATTCATAGATTTGCCGCATATAAGCTCCATCAAAATATATAAACCAAATCAGATAAAAATCAAATTATTTTACTAATTTTTACATCGATTTTTATCTTAAACCATATCAACAACACACTAATCATAGGGTTAAAGAGTATAACGAGAATTTTTTTAGAACAGTTAATATTGTACGTATCCTAATCCAAAAGAACATTAAAAGGGAAAATAAAACTTTCTCCTCGATCGAATCGAACCGAATGCCCTTACAGAAAAAGAAAAATGCACCTAGAGAATCCGTTTACTTTTCTAGATTCTTACTGCCTTGAGCGTCTGCTTATTCTTTCTACTCTCAGAAATTTTATTTGGAAACTGAGTCCTTCCTCAATTTGATAACATTTTTTGTGAGGCACTCTGAATTGAATTGAAGTGAAAAAAGATGGAGGAATCGAAGCCCGAAGGCGAAGTGTTCCTTTCCCAATCTGATCTCTCCCCTCATGAAGAGAAAGCTGATGAAGGAAACAAAGAAGAAGAAACGATACTTGATCTCACAAGCTGTCAGCTCCACGACTTAGAGGAGGTTGATCTTCCAGTGCAGTTGATAGAGATAGATTTCAGTGCAAACAGGCTCAAGTTTTTGGATGGCAGAATAGCCCAACTTACACGCCTCAAAAAACTTAGTCTGAGGCAGAACCTTTTTACCGATGATGCCCTTGAACCTCTGTCTCAATGGCCAGCTATCTCCGCCCTTCAGGTCTGCAATTCATAACTCTTCTGTTTACCTACTCAAAGTATGCAACTCATAATAAGTATGAAATTTACCAAATGAAAAGGAAAAACAACTCCGCGATTTCTTATTTTATTTTTTTCCCTTGGAAAAATTAATGCTTACTTTTATTTATTTTGATTTTCTTTGATAAATTTCATGTATGGCGAGTCCCTGTGATAGATACAGGTATATATTCCCTCAATTTCACCGTGGACTCGTATTTGACTCAGTCAGTTAGGTTATGCCACACGAGATAGTTTACCCATTTTGAAGATTCAACATATGTCCATATTAGCATATATAACATGTTTTTAGGGGATTCCAACATGGGTGTTTAAAATGCGAGCTCTGATGATTTGCCACTTGAGCTCAACCCTTTGAGTAAATACTTTACTTTTCTTTCATCATATTGAAAGGACTGACAAAATTTATATTGGAAAGCTCTGATGATTTACCACTTGTTTTCATCCCCTTGAACAGAGGCTTTATTTTTCTTTCATAATATTGACAGGATTGAAAAGACTCATAATGGAAATTATGCTACAGATTCATCTTGACTAATCCCATTACAAAACAAGGCAATTTTTGGTATCTTGCTAATCCGGAAAATCTCTATATATTATAACTGGCTTCTCCATTAATAGGCTTAGCACACTTATGCTCTATATGTTAAACAAAAAGTCCTCCAAATATTGTTTGCAACAACTTTTTGCAGTTCCATGGCCGGGAGGTATCCTGAGAATCTCACACAACATCAGGCAAGATAAAAACAAATCGTCAGTAATGATAAACACAAGGTCTAAAACATTCATATCCAAAAGATTTCATTAGACAGAATTTATCCATAACTGATGCTCAAGTCATACCACTTCTACTCTAGAGGTGTGTTCTAGTGGCGGCTAGTTATGTGCATTGAATGAGTATTAGCAGTGAGACCCAGATTTAGAAATCCTATCCGGATACAGATGAAGCCATGTGCAAGTACTAGGTGAATTTGATGGCATTTGATTGCTTTGATATACCCCTCATAGTGCAGTTGCTTAGCCTTAGAATAAATGTAAGCAGCATTTCCAAAAAGAAATAAAAATTTACACCTCTACCGTTTGGTTACTCATTACATCTCATCCTCTTATATTGGGATTCCATCGTGTTTTAAAATGTATACATCCATAAATATATGTAATGACCACCCCCAAATTGAATCCAATTTTTTCCCAAAACCAACACTTTGTATTTAATTGAAGTTCAATGTATTTTAAATGTGTTTTGGTATGGGATCATTCAAAGTCAATTTGTGACAATATTGGTTCAACAAGTAAATCCACAATGCATAGAGATATCATAGACATTTTAACAAACACTTTGCCTACATAAATATTCAGCGACAATACACGCAGCTGTCATAAGAATGAGGTTACAATATAGAGAGCATATCAATCTAACCTAAAAGTCTTCATTGGATGTATTATAAAGAGATTATAATTGTGTATCAAAATATTGCTCCAAAATGACATAACTTATACAATGGTGATTGCTGTCATACAAAACACTCAGCTATAGGATGCCAAAATTTAACCAGTAGCTGATTATACTCAGAAATCTGCCTAAGGTCTACTCCAAACTGTTTGAAAATTGCCCCTAAAAACAAATCTTACTGCTGTGACTTCAACTCTTTTTCCAACATTAAGTGCTTGGCATCTATAGTGTTGCATTTGACCCAAAAGACATCCTTATAGCTGTGTTCCACCCTTTTAAACCTCAACAATCTCAACGTTGCAATCCCAATCTTCTCTTGTAAACACACTTATAAATCTTCGTCCAATATGCACTAACAAATATAATATTTGGCACAAATCTCATTATATTTGTTTTAGCTGTGACAAGGGAAGTTTACCATCAAACCCTCTAATCAGCAACATTCAACACACAAGCAATCTCTGCATGCAATTACTCCAAACCTTTAGCCTTCAGCACAAGTATAGATTCTGAAGTAAATCTACCAGCAAACTTTTCCTACATAAACTGTGACTCTGAAAGAATCACACAGTATTAACCAGGGAGGATCTTTCACCATCGAGGCTAATCTTCTCCAAGAGGGTTTTCGTCCTCAAGAAGGCTGAGATGAACTAGGTTCAATCCCACCAAACCATAAGGGTTTTACAAGAGGAAATAAAATAATCTCCATAATGCAGATGAGCTCACAAAACCTCCTTATATACTTTTATTGCCAAACTTTCCAAAAGATACAATTTAAAATTCACTTCTTAATTAAAAGCTCCTTTTTGCTCCAAAAGACCCTTTTATCAAAATAATGATAATATTTTATATGCAAGATCCCAATATTATGCGTCCATGATTTAAAACTTTCCATCCTCTCTCCGACGAGCTATTATACTTAAGGTGCCCATTAACTTATTTTAATAAAATTAAGCAACCTTAGTAAAATAATTAAATTAAAGCCAATAATACACATGAGTTACGAAAATTGTTGAAAATCATCGGAATCGAAATCTGATTGCACTAGAATGATACAGATGATGAATAATGAAACTTAGGCCCAACTAAGTAACTTACTATAAATAGACGCCCTCCCCAAGAATCTTGGAGAACCCACCAAAAGCCAAAAGTCACTTCAAAAAGTGGCATAGTAGTCCTCTAGAACAATTGAGCCTATTGTTAACATCAAACATCCTCTGAGACAAGGCTAACGGTCACCAAGAAAGTCAAAGCCAACTATAATACTAAAGTGACCGAAAATGGGGACATTATAGTCCTCCCTCCCCAAAGATTGCTTATCTTCAAGCAATGCCAACACAACATCAAAAACACTTGACTAATCTAGACTGCAACTAATATGTGATCTCAGGGTCCCAAGTCAATCTTAGAAAAATTCCACCATGTTGTTGTTGCGTCACTCTAATTAAAATTGAAAAACCATTGTGCCTGTGAATATTTATTCACACACCGCTCTTTTCCTTCACGGTTTCTCTTTCTTGCACAGCTTCGCTTTTTTATTTTGGTATCGCTCGCAGCTTTTTGGTAGTCGCCACGTGGCGTCCTATCAAAGCTTTCTTTTGGGATGTCTCTTCTTCCTTTTGCCGAGCTCCATTTGTTTGACACGTCGCTTCCGCTTGTTTTCTTTCCAAGTCGGGCCCACACCGCAGTTTCCTTTGCTGGGAGTTTTCCACATGGCATTCGTTCGTGTGTCTGTTATCTCGGGTTCGATGTTTGTTGCAACGGTCTATGTTTTGGTGCCGTGTGTTCTCTCCTTCTGCTGCTACGTGGCCCATATCTCCTCAGAATGTGCCTGCTAGCGTGCTGCTGGAACATCTTTCTGTTGGTGCCGGCTTGAGAAAATCTGGAGCGTTGATGGCTTCACGGAAGCATCTTTCTTGTTGGGGTCTCCAGGCGGTGGGCTGGATTATTTAAGCAACCTTTTCTTCATTTTTATAGGGGTTGTTGATGGATGAAATTTTCTCAAGCACTGGGAATTAGCCTTTGTAGTGTTTGCTATTGAATTTGAACTCGCAGACTGTGCCATTCTGTTCGGCCTTTCTGTTTTCATGCATTTGATAAAACATTAAACTATGCTTGTATTTTCTGAAGCATTTGTTCCGAGCTTTTGTAATTTTTATGCAGCCTAGCATAATACAGATCATGTTGCTACTCTTTTGTGTTAGCTTATGCCGTATGAGTTATATTATGCAAATGGTTTGATGTTCTTATGTTTGCAATGTTGGGAATCGTCTATTTGATATACGCTAGTTATTACTCGAGCCTTTGTTTCAGCATTGTGCTTACTTATTTCATTTCAGATTTGGCGCATCGCCTTAGCTTAGGTTTTTTTATTGTATGTTTATCTTCTTCCCTTTTTCCTTCCCCCATTAGAAAAACGAAAGCCAATTTCGATAAAACCTTGGAGGTTACTTAGCTACGCGCATAAGTCCCCCAATAGCTAAGTTTCCCATAAGGCTGCTGCCTGCAAACTTTTGCATCAACAGTGCCCAATCTACACTCTTCTCTCCTATAACCCAATAATGTAATCATCCTTAAAAACTGAATTGGGATAACTGTAGGGGCTGAATTCTATACCGTTAGAGATCTCTTGCCAAAGCATCTCAGTATGGACTACACTTGCAATCCCACTATTTGATGTGAACCTAGGAAACAGAAAAAATAATCTGCTCAACAAAAAAACACGATCCTCAGCATATCCCATCATGGAATCCCATAAATAATACAGATCAGTCCCTGACAAGTGGCTGATGTAAAATATGACAACAGTGTCAGATTTGAAAATAGCCATCCTAAGAATGCTTCTGCTGTAAAAAATTGATAACACCTCATTAACACTTAATCTCAAAGTGTCAAGAAGACAATCTTAAGCACACCAACTCACACAACCAATTGCAATTATCAAAGCATCATTTGAAGATATAAAAACCAGCATCATGAAATGATTGCAGTAACCATCACTTGCCAATGTGGAAGTTATAATTAATTGCACCATGTCTGAAAAAATTTCCACAACCTGCTGCCATAAGACTTGCAAGTACTCAAAAGCCATCTGCTCATTAATTGATGTTGCCAAAATCAGCGTGGTAATGCTAGGGCAGCAACTGTCATACATGAGTAAACAAATCTATCTTTTCTCATTAAGGAAACCAGTTACAAACAGTTACATAGGACTGTCTCCTATAGATATGAGTGTGACCTGTGTAATGTCCCCTTTTGGGATTATACTTTGCCTTGAAATCACAATTCCAAATGGAACCGATAGTAAATTATAGTTAAAAACTTAAAGGTATAATTCCTACTTAAAATTGAGATGATGTAAGTCTGGTTATGGAAACTTGCAACCATATTAGATGAATATGACATGAAATACATTTAACTCTAAGTCTAAGAAAGATTATACATATCAATATAACGAGTCTCAAGGACTAAGTGGGCTCAACCATAATGAGGACATGATGAGGTGCCCCAAGTATCCTCCCCTAAGCCCAACAACAAGACCTTATCCTCTGTGGCCCCATGTGGTCCTTAACTGATGGTCCTCAACCATCATCATGAGGTGGTGTACCTAGTGAGGGCTTTACACAATTCTCCTCCATCATGCCAACCTCTCTTCTTATGATTGAAGACCTTTCTTCATTTACTTCAACAATTGATTCACCCGGGGATAGTTGGGAAGCTGCAATAGATTGTCCTTTTCACAGTTCTCCCTTTTGCATAATAGAGTGCCCTTCTAGCAGTTCTCCCTTTTGCATAATAGGGTGCTCTTGTAGCAGTTCTCCCTTTTTGCAGTCCTGCCTCATCCCTTCATGTCCGATTATTGCTAAACTAGGATCATATCAGTGTTAATAATATCAAAAAATATATGTTACAGCATATGCTATTATATCAGTGTTTAATATCTATATTTATCTAATCAAATGATAGTTGTCTTAATGTTCAGATGTTTATTGATTTTCGGACTGAGTCAACTTGCCCTCCAATTGATCTGTTCTCAACACTCAGAAGATATTGTTAGTGTAAATCAAACAAATAAGAATCTTTTATCCATACTTATATTAAAGCATCATAATTACTCATAAGGCTCAATAATTTCTGCAAGCATCATTATTGCATAATCGTATATATATATATTTTCAATCTTCCAATAATCACTTTATATGAGCTTATATATTTTGATTATTTATAATTAATTCTATTCAACTTACTTCCCTTAATGATCTACCGTGTGTCTTCTGCTTGAGCCAACTTCTTCCCACATATTTCCTCTTCCAAATCTGATTATATTATATGAATGCATCCGCTGCTATGCTCAGGAAATGCTCTTCCCTATGTCTGTGTTTAAATCTGCTTATCTTCCTCTTTTTGATCTGTACATATCTTCTTAGATCTGCATATTTTATCTTTAAATCTTCATATTAAAATATCTTTGCTCTAGCTCCCCTTCCCATTCGATTCTGTGCAAATCTGTATGTTTGCAATCTTTTAAATCTGATCCCTTTTATATGCTCAAAGAATATTTACTCTATTTCTGCTCCTAATTTCTCTCATTCCTCCCCCCTTTTTAAATTCCCAAACCATCATCAATTTGTATCTCTTTCATACCTCTTCCAAATAGAGGTGACCATTCATAAAAGAGGTAACTATTTGAGAGAGGGGTCGGCCTCTTAATTTGTTTTGTTTAGATCCCTTAAATGGGGCAACTTATTATGAGGGCCAACTACCTTTGATTATTATTTTAATTCTTTTTATACTGCTGCATTTAAGGAAGAATTCGGCCAGCATTTTAAGTATTTAATTTTAATTAGATTTTTATTTCCATAGAGGTCGGCCTGCAATTAGACCAAACTCAGCGCTGCCTTTTTTGTATATTATTCCTTCATCACTGCTTTATATTTGTAATGAATCACTGCCTTTTCATATTAATCCTTGCCTTAATACATATAACTGTTGTTGCTCCAATCTGATCACAGCCTTAGGGACTCTTGTATATTTTAATATTAATATGCGCTTTTTCATAATTTGATTTTATTGTAAATATATTTATTTTTATTGGTCTATATTCATAGTGTTATATTATAATAATTATAATAATATTTAGATTGTAAAGATTTATATTTATATATTTTTAATATTTATATTTGTCATTTATTATTTTATTTATTTACTTGCATTTTAATGTTCGGGTTTTTAACGTTGCAATTTCGGGGGCATGACAGTCCACCCCGTCCAAGATTGCTTGTCCTCAAGAAATCACAACTAAGATGCTCCTTAAGTTACCAAGATCCCAAATCAACCTTGTAGAATTGTATTGCTCCTTCTTATGATGTAATTAGCTTTTTGTTGTGATACTTTGTAGCTAGTTATGTCCAATCTCATACTGCAATAATGTCCTTGGAGAAGGGTCGTTAACAAGGTTAGTTCTACATTCTCAAGTATAAAGACAATTTATTGTCTTATGTATTACTACTCAACAACAAAACCAAGAGTTGGGAATTGATAAAACCTGTTATTTAAGACAAGTTGTCTCTCATTTCATTATCTCAAGGATCCTAGGCAATGATACAAACTTTTATTTCCCTTTGTTGAAATCTAAAGTCATGATGGATTGCAGGAATCAAGATCCACTCCTTTGCACCAAATCACTTTTGCATTTGTGTAAAGGACCTAGATGTTTGAATGATAATTTTCCCTTTTGTATCACAAGTTTGAGGGAGTCACTCATTTTCACTTCAATAGGTACAACTCTTCATTATTGCATTTGGATACTAATAATAATTCAGTTTTAGATAAGTTAATTTGTTAGTGCCTCCCAACAACATTTTTAACATTTTCATAGTTTTAAGCATAAGGTAATCATAAACACAATAATGAGCTCCACCATAATCACAAATACATAGTGACTAGCTCTAACATTATACACAATGGCTAACTAACACATCACAATGGTTGACTAACACATGTCCATAATGCATCCCAAATAGAAAGAATATCAGTGCATTGCACACTACACCGTGGGTCCTATCATTTTCTTCAATCTTCTGCACCATTGGACAAATGGGGAGAGGATTCGATGCATCACATACTACACCGCAAGTCCGTCCTCAACCCCACAAGGCCAAGTATACAATTTGATAGTTGGGAAGGGGATTCGGTGCCTCCCATACTACACCGCGGGTCCATCCACCATCCCAAAGTCACCTAGTATACACATGAGTACACAATATAAACTTGAAGTCACAAAGTATATGCAAAGTATACACATAGTCGCATAAATACATGTAGGTCACAAAGTATACACATGGAAGACACACGCCTATAGAAATGCATGATTGGCCTACTCAAGAAGAATTGAATAGTTAATTCTAATTGAATGGCAGTTAAAGTAGGTATGTCCTGTAGGCTAGCAAGAACATGCTCCGATACCACTTGTAATGTTCCCTTTTGGGATCACCTTATACTTTGCCCTGAAATTGCAATTCCAAATGAAACCAATAGCAGATTATAGTTAAAGGTATAATTCCTACTTAAAATTGAGATGATGTAAGTCTGGTTATGGAAACCTGCAACCATGCTAGATGAATATGACATGAAATACATTTAACTCTAAGTCTAAGAAAGATTATACATATCAATATAACGAGTCTCAAGGACTAAGTGGTTTCAACCATAATGAGGAGGACATGATGAGGTGCCCCAAGTATCCTCCCCTAAGCCCAACAATAGGACCTTATCCTCTGTGTCCCCATGCGGTCCTTGACCGATGGTCCTCAACCATCATCATGAGGTGGTGTACCTAGTGAGGGCTTTACACAATTCTCCTCCATCATGCCAACCTCTCCTCTTATGATTGAAGACCTTTCTTCATTTACTTCAACAATTGATTCTCCTGAGGATAGTTGGGAGGCTGCAATAGGGTGTCCTTCTCATAGTTCTCCCTTTTGCATAATATGGTGCTCTTCTAGCAGTTCTCCCTTTTGCAAAATAAGTGCCCTTCTAGCAATTCTCCCTTTTGTATAATAGGATGCCCTTCTAGTAGTTCTCCCTTTTGTATATATAGATATATATTCTTTTAAATGTGTTGTTCTTGAAACTTGTTGCCATAGGGCTTACAATGGCTTGCAGTTTTAGTTCTATGGGCCAACCTTTCTTCAAAACAAACTAGTTTCACTATTGTGGAAGCATTTAGACATGATATAGTAGGTTCCAAGTGGTGGGATCTTATTTGGGTTTGTAGGGTGTGGTGTCAAATATACAAGTTCCTATAGTTGGGTGAAAGCCCATTTGTGTGGTCTTCTTGGCACAAGCACCAAAGCCTACTCGTGCAAAAAGGATGCAATTGTGCCAATATTTAGATTGTTGGAATATATTAGAGAGTATGAGCAAGTAGGCAAATCAATTTCCCTTAGAACAAGTTATCATTTGACAAAGAAAAGATCAAGGAGGTCCCCTATTTCCCAATATCTTTGTGTTGCTAAATTTGTGGTAGGGAGCCACCCATTTTTGGCCACACATGAAGAACCCACAACAACTAAGACAACAAAGGGGCCATTGAAAAAGGCATTCCAAATTGAATCTCGAGAGATTGTTTACACATTGCAAGATATGTTCGCAAATTGTTTGGCTTTCAATGTTGTTTTGTCACCATATGGGAAAGAATAGTGAAGAAAATTAATAAGCTCCAAAAGGGTACAAGGCCTTGGGTTTTGAGAAGGTGCACAACACTTTATTAGAAAAAGAGGTGAAATATAGATGAATGATTGCATACCATCAATCAATTGTGTTAAAAGATTGGCAACATAATTGATTGGATCAAACAGGTATATAATTAGAGGCTAAAGAGATCCAAATATTCATCACCAATCACCACATGTTGTAATTCATATTCAAATCATTTTCAAATTTGGAGCTGTTGAAGGTAAGTGTAAGAATTCATTTTTTTGTTTCACTCTAGTAATTCATTTTCTTAAATTATTATTATTATTATTTTTCAAATAGGTTGTTGAGAGTCTGAGAGTCAATTTGCCTCCAACACAATCATCTTTAGATGACTTGCGAAGGTGTGAGAGGTGTTGGCATAAGAACTAACACCTCTGGAGTGTGAGTTTGTACGGACAGCTATGCACAATACGTAATGAATGCTCTTCAAATTAGGAGGGGAAGCTCCCTCGTTGTGCTGGAATGCATGAAATAGAAAACTAAACTAATGTCCTATCTTTTTGTTCTCAGCTGGTAGAGGCACAAGGTTAAGAAAACCTAGAACGTTGCAACTAAGTATTTTCTGGTTTCGCAGATCATCTAACTACAACTAAGCTAACTTCTTTAAATCTATCCAGTTTCCTCAAGAAATAGAGCATGAGGAAATGGAGCAGGAATGTATTATACGATAAACTTCAGGTGCGGGCTCACAACATGAAGGCAAGGGAGGCGCAACTATTTGCTAATCCGGGAAGAAGTTTATTAAAACAAACAAATAAACGGTAAACCTGGTACAGCTTCACAACATGAAGGCAAGGTAGGCGCAACTATCTGCTTGGTTGAATGAGTCTACTATCACACACATCAAACGATAAGCTTTAAGTACAGTTTCGCAACATGAAGGCAAGGTAGGCGCAACTATTTGCTCTTCTGAATAGGCTTATAATAAACAAAACAAAAGGTAAGCAACTGGGACAGTAGATTGTATAGACGCAACACGCATGCAATAACGATCAAACCAGCAACCCCATTTAACTAAGGTCGAATAAACACCATGACAATAACATGAAGGCAAGGTAGGCGCAACAATTTATTATAACAGCAATTACTCTTTGAACAGATACAATAATAGCAATACTACAGGCAAGGTAGGCGCAGCATGTATGCTATCAAGCAAAAGTTAAATTACAAATGAGCTTAAAGCTCTTATTTATAGACTTCAAGGTGTAGGCAACCCTAAAATCACCTTGAGTCAACTAAAGTCTTGCAATGCATGCAAGATCTTATTCCTAAACCCTAATTGAATGAAACTATACAGTTAACTGGGAAACTATCATCAGTTAACTGAAACATCTAATCTAAATGGACAAGGTGCAACATGCACGTCCTTATTGAAAGCAAGTCAACTGGAATGCTATCATCAGTCAACTGAAAGATCTAATCTAATCTCCAAGTATATGTAGATGTTTCCAAGAAAGACATGCATGCAATGTATAACAGCAAGTTAACTCGGAAAGAAGCCTCGAGTTAACTACTTCTGATGACTCATCATTGTAAACAACTGCATGATCTAACTGAAAATCTACTCCAAGTTTATCATCTCCTCCAGGAATTTATCAATAGTATCATCATCTGGCACTTTGACGCTGTCCACGATGATTAACTGCTTGTCCAACTCTTTGTCTCCATCTCGGATCTCCCTCTGACTATCTCTAACCTCTGTGGTCACCTTTTTGAAACTGATAGTCAGCATTGTAAACTCCTCCATCTTGGACGCCTCTAGTCCTCCACATAGGTTATCACGAACTAATTCTTCGAACTCAGCTTGAACTGCCTCTAACTCGGCGTAGGTACCATCCTCATGCCGATAATGACATGGGATCTGAGTGATGTACTCGCTGATGAAACGAAGAGCTGCAACAACCTTTTCCTGAATCATGCTCATCTTAGCAGAAATCCTGTCATATGTCTCCACCCTGCAAAGATATAATTCTCTCCAAGTGAAGACCTTCTTCTGATCTCCATCTGCTTCAATGGCGTCATAGATTCCTGCAAGCTGTGATATCAAAATCAGGTCCTTCGGCTTACGCTCGGCTATGCAAATCTCGAGCTCCTGAATTCTCTGGCGAAGACTATGTGCGTCAACCCTCAACTGATATAGCTCTGTGAGGAGGTGTCGACCAGCAACAATAAAGTCTTCAATCCAGGTATCCAGTAGCTTTCCTCGATTAACCAAGTGTTGAATCCTCTGCTGCTCTGCGGCGGTTTCTCGAAGTTGTGGAAGTAAAGGTGCTTGCCCCTCGTTGCCATGAAGCAAACCCGAGATGTACCTGCGAAGTTGTCTGATTTCAGCCTTGAGAACTGCCTTATCCTCACCATCTTTCATGACGTGCTCCTCTAGATTACTCGTGACGACTCTGAATAGATTCACGTCGGTGTGTCGAGTATTCTTACCCAGATTAGTTTTGACGAAGGTAAAATCACCAACATCAACTTCATCCAAGTATTTGTCTTTTGGAGGAGTAGCAACCTCTATGACGATCTCTACCTCAAGATTCTTCTCAATATTTATCTACTTTCTGGCCCTCTTATTCAACCTGTTCTGATAGGGCTCACCAAACTCAGACAAATCAAGATTATATGAAGGCATACGCCTCTCCCTCTCCAATGACTTCTCGAGCCAAGATGAATAAGGAATACTGTCCTCTCGAGGTGGAGTCGTTTCTACTGTATTAGCTGCTAGCAAATCCACTGGTATGCAGGTCTCATGTATCGAAATCTCAGGCTCCGAATCAATATCTATGGGAGATGAGTGCGTTGAAAAAGGTGAACCTGGAGATGACAACCCGGCCTCAGTCTGAATAACTGGTTCCGATGAAATAACTGACTCTAGAAGTACTGTCTCTGTAACTGGAAATGTTGGCTCCTTCTCAACTAGAAGTGTTGGCTCCTTCTCAACCTGTTTCCTTTTGGTGATGCTTTTTCCTTATGAATTAATTCCCATCTTAACCCCTTCAGGCGGCCTCATAGTAACCTTGACTCGAGGTTTAGCTCTAGAAGTAGAAGGTAAAGAAGAAACTACCACTGTTGGCGGCTTTGTAACTGGGATCACCCTTCGCTTCCGCTTGCTCTCAAGGAAGTACATGGTGGTTTTGATAACAGACCTGGATAAGTCTTTCACTGAAGTGTTCAATGGAACATACCAATCAGGTTGGCGAAGTGGCTGGCGAGCAACTTGGTCTCTAATGAATGAATGAAGTAGTATCTCGCCATCATCATCAGACAAACCTTCCACATCCTCTGACAAGAAATCAGCAATCTGTGGAACAGTAAGCCTACAATAATGACGACGGCGCACCTCAAATTCATCCTCACAATTGACCCAAAAGTCCTCAAGCGCTGCCGAATGTGAAACATTTCGCTCCAACCTTGCTGAATAATGACCCAACGGATCATAGGCACGCTTCTGAGGAAAACACCCAAGCTGAAGTTTCTCTAACTCGTGTGCCATTAACTTGCAATCAGCAGCTGTTTTGCATTTGTAGATACCTAACTCAAACGGAAAGGTGAAAGCTGGCTTATGTCGATTGCGAAGAAAAGTGTGAACCTCATGTGCCTGTCTCATGAACTCCATGAAAAGAACCTTATCCGATGGGTACCTCGGTAGCATCAGAGGCTCTCCTGTATATCCATATACACGAATATATGTGAAAGTAGGAAATTGGATAAACCAATCTGCCCAACTTTCCATTGCTGATTGTGCCTCCGTAGAAATCCTCACATGCATCTCGTTATCTAAATTTCTGACTGTTCTCATAAGAAAGTGATCATTCACTGCTGTAAAGTCCTGTTCAGCTTTCGAAAACTCCAACTGAGGGTAGTATTCGTACACTCGCTGAACACCCAGAACTCCATCGGTCTTTAATAATTTAAAGCTGCCTTGAAATGCAACTAAGTAAACTAGAAAAGTTACCATATGGAATTCGTGAATCTTTAGGAACTCTGTAATCTGCTGATGAAGACACTTGCTGATAAACATGGCCCAGTCAAATGTTTCTTTTTTATCAATAACTCGTGAGATGAGGTAGAACATCCATGTTCGGAAAACACTCGCGTCTTCAGAACCTGCTAACCGGTTAAGGAAAGTTATCAAAATAGCAATCTCGTCCTTGAAATCCCCACGTGCAATCTTCCTTGGCATGTTGGTTTTCTGAATTTTCAACCGCCGTTGAGCTACTTTCTTCTGTGGTCTATCCTTGTCCTCCTCCCATATTCTGTCACAATCTGAAATGGATACAGCGAAATGATCTGAACGTGGAGGAATAGAAAAACATTTTTCTACATCCCTCGGCTTCAAGCTACAAATAATCTTTCCATCTGTCGATCTAATTTGTCTGGTAGACGAGTCATAATGCTTGACACAAGCAAGTACGAACTCAAGATCAAAGACTAAGATAGGAATGGACGCCGCTGCAAATATCCCTGAACGTTCAAGATTTTTGATTGTAGTACTGCTGATACCCTCCAATGAGTTCAGATTGACGATGGGAAAAACATGACTTAAGTCGGTATCGGTAGTTTTCAGAAAGTTATGAAGAAAGACCTATTTGGCCTTATAATCTATGGGATTATACTGCATTTTGAAAAACTAGACTTTTGACTGTAAAGTCGGGTATGTTTGGACAACTTTGGAAAAACTGAAAAAACTCGAGGATAGGCTAAAAATAGCAAGGGGAAGTGAATTTTTTCGAACAAATTCTAAGATATGGGTTTTGTGCAGAATCAAATTCTAATGCAACCCAGAATGTCAGAATTTTGAAAAAATGGGATTTAGGCTTACATGCAAAAGGTTTTCGGTTGAGATTTGAACTAGCAGTTAGGGGCACTGGGGGCAATTTTTCCCACGAAAATCTGGAACATGGGTTTTGTGTAGAAATGGATCCTAAAACAACCTAGATCAACAGATTTGCGAAAAACGTGATTTAGGCCCACATGCAAAGAGAATTCTGGAAAAAAGCACAGTGCTTCTAGAAAAGAGGCAGCGGGGCAATTTTCACAAAAAAAAATCTAAGACATGGGTATTGTTGTTGATGCTGAAATACTCGAACCCAGATGATGCTTTTCTGAAAAATCTGCCGTTTTCTTTGACATGCGAAGAAAACCTAAGACGAGAATAGAAGAAAGTAAGACAGAAGAATAGAAGTTTTATTTTTTGTTTTCTCTCTTCTTCTGTAAAAATTCGCCTATGCTTGAAGTAGAACTGATAACACCTGCATGCAAAATAGAAACCAAGTCTGAAATAATCTTCCCTTGAACAATCTGAATCTGTAGCTACGAAGAATACTGAAATCTGACACCTGTAGCACCTGCAGATCAATTTTATGCTCAAGAAAGATGTTTCTTGTCAACTCTGATGAAGAATAATGGACGCCATTAGCAAAATATATAGCAAAATATCTTCTAAGGCGTGTGAAATGCATGTCAAGCATTGGAAATGGCGCTTGAAGTACAACTGGTGCTTCAAAACTCACGCATGGCCTATATTTGGCTTCAAACTCAGTTAACTGGATGTAGAACAACCCCAAATTAGGGCGCCACCTTGAAAGACTCAGTTAACTAATGCATGCAAACTAGTTTTTTGCCAGTTATGACTAAAAATAGGTAAAATAGAAGTCGACATGCAAAGAGTTTAACTGAAGATCTAAATTTGGTAAATTGAAAACTCTCTTCATGCGCACTTCTACTTTTGAATTTCAAAAAAGTCAACCTTTGACTTTAGGCGTCCTTCCTTACTTAGACATTTTTTGAAAATTTAGAATCTAAAACCTCAAACGAAGCTCATGTTCGATCACTGATTCTGGTTGACTGTCACGTCGGATCAACTGGCTGACAATCTCGATGAAGAGCAGGACCAAATCTGACAAGAAGATTCCTTGAGGTGGCAATTCAAAATTCAACCATCTGAGGCTTCAAAAAGATGGGCGCCCCTGGCCTCCAGGGGCGCTTTTGACCTCAGTGTTAGAATATTTTCAGGCATTTTCATCATTTTCACTGATAACTTGACCATATTTCACTTGACGTTTCCCGGTATTTGACAAAACTTCAGAACATGCTGACTGGCTCACTGCGGAGCAGGCTGAATTCTGAGCAAAGGCTCCTAATGAACACTTTGTATAAAAACATCTTTAAACCTTCCTAAATCATGGGCCAGGGGCGCTTTTCCCAACCAATGTCATCCCTTGTTGCAACTGGCAAAAATTACTCAACTTCCGACTGCGGATTGCCAAGACATCTTCTGAACCGGCTGAGACAGGGAACGGAAAGCTGAAGCTGACACGAACGAGATGAGTATCTGAAATCATCAAACAGATTTCATTAAAGGTCTTAAAACCTTGGGCGCCCCTGGCCTCCAGGGGCGCTTTTGTCCTTTCTGAATAGTTTCTGATCAAGTCTGGAACCTCAAGTTTGACCACTGATGGCGGCAACTCGGCAACTCAGATTCACCTGCTGACAGATGCGTCGCAGAGTTGGACCAAAAACAGAAACAAACTTCCTGGGTGTCACTTGATCAAAAGACTTCATTTGAATCTTCAAAAAGATGGGCGCCCCTGGAGGCTTCAAAGTTATCTACTTTGCATTTCCCTCGTTCTGTATTGAATTTTCGTTTTCAGGCATTTTACTCCTCCGTCAGACTGGCTGGCTAGCTAGCTCATTGCGAAGCTATCAGGAAACTGAAGAAATCATCTCGGTAGAAAATCTCACAAAAAGTTGAATACAGCTTCCATAATGATGGGCGCCCCTAGCTGAAAGTGGCGTTTTTGACCTCCAGACTTAGAATATTTTCAATCCAGACTTAGCCAATTTCACAGTACTTTTACCTCGTTGAAAATCTCCTCCGTCAAAAAGCATAATTTTCAACATCTTTCATCGTAGAGTGTTCTTCTTTGAGTTTCAGGCTTAGATATTAACACTTGGTACTGGCCAACTGCCATTAATGACCTCAGAGGTCCTAACTTTTCTCCTGAAAAAGTTATAACTACCCACCAGCCTTAAACTAACTTTTAACTGAAACTGACTTCACCCCTGTGATCGTGATGTGAAATAAGCCAATCAAAATTAATTTCAGCCAATTCTGACAAGTTCTTATTTTTTTAGGGTTTCGGGCTAAAAATAGACTTCAAAAACCCTAATTTTCAAAATTTTCAAATTTTGCCAGTATCTTCTTGGCATCACACTGACTAAAAGCCCATACTTTATTTGCCCAAAAACTGAGTTTTGACCCCACTTTTACAAGGTTTAGACCATTTTAAGCAAAATGCCTTAATGAAGCAAAAATTTTGGTTTGGGTACAACAAGAGGCACTCTCTAGCATGGTTATCGACCAACTTTAGTTAGTACGGAGGCAATCCAACACTAAGAGGGCAACAAATATTGAGCAGATAATCCTAGATGATGCTTGGTGGGATCATGTGGAGTATATCCTCAGTTTCACCAAGCCCATCATGAGTATGATCCGCTCTATCAACATGGATAACCCATGCTTGGGAGAGATATATGAGGGTATCAAATCAATGATTGAAAAGATGAAGACCATCATAAATGGAAACGAGTAAGATTTTGAAAAAACTTTCTTGAAATAAGTTGACATAATTCTAGTGTTCCACGGGGTTTTGGGGACGGGGATGGGGACGGGGGGACGGCAGGGGACGCGTTTCCGAGACGTGGGGACGGGGGGCCTAAGTTTGGGGATGGCAAGGGGACGGCGGCGAGGGGGCGGTAGGGTGCTGAAATACATATTGTATTTGAAAAAAAAGTTATAAAAAGATGTATAAGTATAAAAATTATACATCTTGGAGACAACTAGGAGTCCCCTAGACGTCTTGAGGACACCCCAACGTCCTCAAAGTCCTAGCAACATCTTGGTGACAGCGACACTGGTGGTGGGATGGTGGCGTTCGTGGTGGCCTGGTGGGGGGACGTCTCCCCCAAATCCCCAAGTCTCTGAGACGTCCCCCTCTAGGAAACACAAGGTTTTTTGGGGGGGACACGTCCCCGTGGAACACTGCATAATTCTTCTTAGAGTGCTGGAACAAAATGACCACCCCATTGCATCTTCTTGCCTTTGCATTAGCTCCAAAATACTAGAGAACCAATATCCGTTCTTTGCTTGTAAGGGTTGCACTACACAAAGATGTGGAAGTTAGCAAAGGGTTCAAGCTATTGTTTGCTAGATTGTTCCCAAATCTTGATTTGGAAGATGTAGTTATGAATGAGTTTGTCGATTTCACACATTCCAACAACCAAAATATTTCTTTTCACTTTTCTACTTTTTTCAAGTTTGAAGTTTCATTTATAATTTGAGAACTTTATCTCTTTAACTTTGCCTCAATAGGCTGCTAGCCCATCTTCATTTGATGGAATTGGAGTACATACTCCATCTACTCAATCGAGTGCAATTGATTGATATAAAAAAAGAGGAGTTAATTATGTGCATTCCAACCTACACCCACTTTCACACAATGAAAATAACTACAAGGGGCGAAAAGGTTGTGGGATGTGGAGCCAAAGCTAATTGACTTGGATGCTTCTGCTGCCCAGCAATCTTCACTTTTTGAGAAGTCAAATAGCTAGCATGCTTTTAGTGCAAGTGCCAATGGCAGTTCTAATCTTCCTACATAATCTAATGTTGTTGTTGATGATGATGATTTTTATGGAAATCTGTAAATGTAATCAAATCTTTCCTAAGAATGGGATTCTAATAACTAAGAGCAAAACTAAGTTTCAAATTTCTGTGTAAGGCAATTATAAATAAGAATGATATTTCCAGAATTTTCTTCTAACTGCGATTTCCAGATTTTAGATTAAATGTGAATGTGCTGATTGCAGAACATTATCTGATTTCTATGTTTGCATATCAAAGAAGTAACTTCTATTTGTAGGTGGAGAGACCCGCCTTCAAGGGATGCATCCCTTGAGAGGACGTGTCTCCACGACACGTCCGCTCAAGGGACGTGTCCCTTTGCGCACGGGCTTCCTCAACAGTCTTTTACCATTTGTTAAGTATGTATTAACATACACACTCTTCTACATGATGGCGTATGACTTTAAAGAGAATTCCGAGTTCACATGAATACAGAAAAATCACGGGAATGATAGAATTTAATATGACTGTTCATAATTTCGACTTTAATTGATTCTTATAGAAATATCATAACATGTATGATAATTTCGATCACTTATGAATGACAATGATACTTGCATCACTGTCATTCATATCTGACCGAAGCTATCACACATTAACACTCCCTCTTAGCTAGGGAAGATATTTCAAATCAAATAAGTCGAGATAATACCTTCACATGTGATATGATATGTTTTCTCAAAGTTGTCAAGTCACATGACATTCTTCATAACACATTTTAACATTTCTCCACTCCCTCTTTAACTAGGAAGAATAACTTCCAAAAGTGATATCACCTAACTCGTGATATCAAAAGATATGATATGCTTCTGAAAGTGTCAAGTCACATGACATTCTTCATACATATCTTCATTATGGTATGTGCACTGACATCAAGTCACATGATGTCTACCATAGATCATGGCATATCCACGGATATACTCATCCACCATGATCATCTCTTATGGGTCACAATGACCTTCAGATATCAAGTCTCATGATATCCATCAAGATGTCTAAGAGATACTATCATGACATGTCTATAGATATCAAGCCATATGATATCTATTATGATAGTTTTATCATTGTAGAGTCGTCACTTTACAATGTCAAATACAAGTGTTCATTATCAGAAAGATCGTCACCTTTCGATAATGTACACAGGAGGGGTAGGCCCATAAAGTCATGGAGTCACACACATGACACAAGAGTTTACACATTAAACATCTTTATATATTAGTACAATTTATAAACAATTTGTATTTCAAACATAAATAACAAATTACATTTCAACCATACCAAGTTTCTTCCTGAAGTGCTCTACCTTGATCCGGGAGAGAGGCTTGGTGAGAATGTTTGCAATTTGATCATTTGTACTAATATACTCCAACTGAATCACTTTCCTTTCCACCATATCTCTCACATAATGATAGGGGATCTCAATGTGTTTAGATCTGTCATGAAAGACAGGATTCACAGAGAGCTTTATACAACTCTGATTATCACAATGAATAATCGTAGGATTCAAGGGCTCACCAAAGAGTCCCACAATCAATTTACGAAGCCACATTGCTTCTCTTGCCCCTATTGAGGCTGCAATATAATCAGCTTCTGTTGAGCTCTGTGCAACTGATGATTGTTTTCTACAAATCCAGGAGATCATAGCTGATCCCAAACTAAAACAACATCTTGATGTACTTTTTTTTTCGATTAGTTACACTTCCAGCCCAATCTGAATCTGAGTACCCATGTAGATCTAATGGATCATTCTTGTAATGAAGCCCATATCCAATGGTGCCTTGAAGATATCTAAAGATATGTTTTACAGCCATCAAGTGAATTTCCTTGGGTTCACACATGAACTGACTGAGGGCATTTACAGCATAGCAAATATCAGGTCTGGTGTTAACCAGATACATCAAGGATCCAATCATCTGTCTGTAAAGGGTCGGATCTGCATATTTGGATTCTACTGCTGCTTCTTTCAATTTGAGAAGGTTGGTTTCCATGGGTGTGGACATTGGTCTACAGTCCAACATTCCAAATCTTTTCAGAATGTCAATAGTATACTTCCCTTGATTTAGTTTGATACCTTCTGATTTCTACCATACTTTCAAACCGAGGAAGTAGTGAAGAATACCCAAGTCTTTCATGTCAAATTCAGAGATTAGATCTTGTTTCCCTTGAGTAATGAGGTGATCTTCCCCTGTTATTAGTAGGTCATCAACATATAAAATAATTATAAGCATATCACCTTTGATTACCTTGAAGTATAGATTGGAGTCAACATCATTCTTGGAAAATCCTAATCCCAAGAGATAGCTGTCAATTCTTTCATACCAGACCCTGGGAGCCTGTTTAAGTCCATAGAGAGCTTTCTTGAGCCTGCACACATGAGAGTTAGATTTATGTACCACAAATCCTTCAGGCTGTTCCAGGTAGACTTCCTCTTCAATGGTTCCATTCAAGAAGGCAGTTTTCACATCCATTTGGTGGACCTTCCAACCTTTAGCTGCTGCAATGGCTAACACTGTTCTTACTGATGTATAGCGGGCAACAGGTGCAAATGTTTCTTCATAATCAATGCTTTCCTTGTGTGAAAAACCTCTAGCCGCAAAACGTGCTTTATGTTTTTCTATACTGCCATCAGCAGCATGCTTGATTTTAAGAGCCATTTAGAAAAGACAACAGATTTCTCTTTTGGTCTGGGCATTATGTCCCATACATCATTCTTTAGGATGGATTGATATTCCTCCGTCATTGCATCCTTCCAAGCTTGATGTTATAAGGCTTTCTTCCTGAATGATCCTTTAGGTGCTGCATGATCCTCTGTTTCTTTGATCATCTTCCTTGCCCAAAGTGGTCTCTTTCTGCCAATGTCATTTGTGTCCTCATTTGAAGTGGTAGGAGATTCAAGTGGCATTTCCTCAGGATGCTCCCTCTGAATCTCAGGAGCAGGTTCCATTTCAGGTATCCTAGGGAAATAGATCTCTGACTTACTTGAACTTCATGACCTTTTGAATGATTTTAATGTTGAGGTCAAACAACTTGTGAACTCCCTCTTAATTCCAGTACTCATGCAGAGTTCCTTAAGATGTAGGTTTCTATTATACACTTTTAAGGTTTTATTTTCTTTTCTAAGACACAACTTTTACAAGTTCCTCCATGGGATGGTTTTTTTTTTGTTAAATAGTTGAGTTTTAGACCATGCTAGAGTTTTCCCATCCATAAGGGTAACTCTAAATCCATTTGTCCTTTTAGAACACAAGGTCTTCAGATTCATGATCTGAATTTGTCTTTCCTACTTTGGCAAAGGATGCTTGTTGTTTAGATCTGTCAAGGCACTTCATTGCATAGTGACCATATTGATCACATCTAAAGCATTGTACTTGAGAGATGTCTTTCCTTTTAAAAGATTCCTTTCTATTGGAATTTCTCTTTCTTTTAAAATATCCTTTCTTGTAGGAGTTTTTCTTGTTCCTTTTATTAGACGTTGTGTTGAGTACATGAATGTCTTCATCTATGTTCTTTTGTTTATTTTCCTTAGAGGAGAGTCTTGTTTCTTCTTGAAGGCAGTCAGTTCTTAGCCTATCAAATTTAGGGAGTTTAGATCTGGCACTTACTCCTTGAACAAATGACTCCCATGAGTTTGGTAGGCCTCCTAGAGCAATTAAGGTTAACTCTTTGTTGTCAATCTGATATCCAATTGTGGATAATTGATCCCTAAGTTCAATAATCCTCATGAAGTATACATTAATGGACTCCCCTTTATTCATTTGGGCATTGTTGATTTGTCGTTTTAATGCTAAAGTCCTACACGTGTTATTGATCTCATAAGTACTCTCAAGAGATTTGTACATAAGGTATGCAGTTTCATGTTTTGCTAAGATAGGCACTATATGATCCCTTACTGCATCTACAAGGATTTTCATGGCCCTTTCATTGTTTTCGATCCATTGACTTTTCTCAGGTTCAGACTCAGGTTCCATTTTATTTTCTCTCACAAGTGAGTCTAGTTTATTTTCTTTTAGGATCATCATGATTCTAAATTTCCATGATGTAAAGTTATCTGCTCCTGCAAGACGATCTTCAAATCTGATCATAGTTGACATTATGAAGAATGTGAATTCGATTAAAAATACGAATTTCTTTTGAGCAATCTGATTTTAGATTTGATTTGGATTCGCACAACGTGGCTCTAATACCATGTAAATGTAATCAAATCTTTCCTAAAAATGGGATTCTAATAACTAAGAGCAAAACTAAGTTTCAAATTTCTGTGTAAGGCAATTATAAATAAGAATGATATTTCCAGAATTTTCTTCTAACTGCAATTTCCAGATTTCCTTCTAACTTAGATTTCCAGATTTTAGATTAAATGTGAATGTGCTGATTGCAGAACATTATCTGATTTCTATGTTTGCATATCAAAGAAGTAACTTCTATTTGTAGGTGGAGAGACCTGCCTTCAAGGGACGTGTCCCTTTGCGCGCGGGCTTCCTCAACAGTCTTTTACCATTTGTTAAGAATGTATTAACATACACACCCTTCTACATGATGGCATATGACTTTAAAGAGAATTCCGATTTCACATGAATACAGAAAAATCACGGGAATGATAGAATTTAATATGACTGTTCATAATTTCGATTTTAATTGATTCTTATAGAAATATCATAACATGTATGATAATTTCGATCACTTATGAATGACAATGATACTTGCATCACTGTCATTCATATCTGACCGAAGCTATCACACATTAACAAAATCCATAGGACAGTAGTTGCTAATTTAATTATTTCAATATTGATCAATAAATATCTATCATGAAATATAAGTTTGATGAATTGACATCAAAATAGTATATTTAATTTTTATGATGGTTTTGTTTATTATATGCATGCTATCTAGTATTCTGAACATAATTCCTGTTTTTAGGCTGCAAATAAGTAAATATTGATGATCTTTATATGTTTTTTGTATGAACGTATCCAAAACAAACTCAACCCAAGTTCCTTTGCTGTACCAGTGTATCCCAACCCAAACTTGAACCATTAACTTAGGTTTGATGCTTTCTTTATTGTTTTTAATTATCCATGAAATAAATAATCTTTTCTAAGTGTCAAAATCACTAATCTTGATCATCAAAATCACTAATTTTGATCGTCAAAATTCTAGAAAAATAGTAAAGAATTGTGATAAAATTTTGACGGAACTACCCTTGGGAAATTAATTTCCTTCTTTCAATTGCTAAAATCAAGGAACATACTCCAAGAGGTGTTTTAAGTTTTTCTTTGGTGATAATTGTTTAGTAATTTCAAGTTATCTTCCGCATGTAATACTGAGAACGAAGCCTCATTCTTGCTGCCTATTGATGTCAATAATTGTTTTGGTACCACTTAAATGGTCCTGACAAGAAATCTGTTATTGTAATAATAAAAGAAATGACATTATGAAATACATTTGAAAAAAAAAATACTAGCTAATCTGAACTGAATATTTGAAAAATCCATAATATTTGAATAGTAAGAGACTTTCCATGAAGTATTGTAGGTGCATTTCTCTCAAATAAAATAAAAATGGAAAGTTTCCAAAATTCAGCCGACCAAAAATGAATCTAATGTGAACTGAATTTTTATAAAAATTCCTATTATCTGGGGAAACAAAGACAGCAATGAAATTTATGTACTGTAGGGAAGATACTTAACCTGAAGTAATTTAAGAGTATTTCTCCAGAAAAAAAAATCTGGAATATTTTCAAAATGAAACCTTCTTTTATCAAATAATCAAATGTATATATATATATATATATATATGTAGTACATATGAAGAAAAGATGCAAACACAAATCCAACCCAATGTTTTTCAAGTGTTTATGTCCACAGCACATTTCTAAGTTTTTCACAGGCTACCTGCATAAACATTTTTAAGTTTATCATGGACTACGGACGCAAACTTTTCTATATACATAACTACTCTAAGGCTGTTAGGCCTTTTGGAAGTTCCTTTATCCTAACTTTTCACGTCTTTATAATGTGGATGAATAAACTTGTGTTGTGAGCTTTATCCGAAATTAATTTGAACCTTAATATTGAATGCTCTCATAATTTCAGGTTTAAATGCCTCCTACATTGACCACTTGGCTCTGTTAGTGTTTAGTGCCTTATGAATGAATGTTTGAGTCTTTCTTTGAGCCAATTCTTCTATGATTTGACTCATAAATGTGTGCTTATCCAGTTATACCTAATAAACTATAAGGTTTTAGAGATGAGAATAATCTTTAGAGACGGGCTCATCCTCTGAATTAACATCCATGATCACAGGGTGGCCTAAGGTTGTACCAAAATACAAACAATATTTTAACACTTTCGAGTAGCTTTGAAAGTTTCTTATGTATTCAAAATTTGCCTCTTGTAAAGTATATCATTTCTCTTAACATTTGTTCTTAATGGAAGTTGTATGCTTTTATTTGTCTGACGTGGCACTTTGTTTGACATTTTTAGGAATTGGTGCTTAGGGATAACAAACTCACAAAGATACCTGATATTAGTAAATTTAAGGATCTTGCCATCTTTGATGTATCATACAACGAGATTTCTTCACTCAAGGGAATGTCGGAGGCTTCCCCAGTGCTTAAGGAACTGTATCTTTCTATGAATGAGTTAACCAAGATCGAAGAACTTGATCACCTGCAGCAACTGCGAATACTTGAACTTGGCTCAAACAGATTGCGTGTAAGTTTCATCATGTAATAAAATAGGTGGTTTACATAGGAAGCATGTTAACTAGTTTTGCTTTATAATATATGCATTCTGAAATATCTTCAATCAAAATTGTGGTTATATTTTGAGATTCTCCAATGAAAGATTTAAACATGTGAGCTTTGGAAAGATGAATTCAATGAATTAAATACAATCCATTTAGTTGCAGTACTAAACTATTTTAGCAATGACTGCCACAAACATTCTGTCGTAATCCATCTTATTCCTTTTTCTTGTAAAATTTATTTCAGCTTGTTATTTAATGAGATTAGGTGGTTGATGGGAAGCTTTGTATTTGTTTTGGTTTAACTCGAGGGAGCTCAGAAACATGGCACCATAGTTTATCTTCTTTTTCACTTCACTATAGAATAACTGACAAATTGATGGGTTGGAATGTTAGGTGATGGAGGGTTTGCAAAAAATGGCTGTACTGCAAGAACTCTGGCTGGGTCGTAACCGTATTCGTACTGTAGATCTCTGTGGTTTGAAATCTCTTATTAAAATAAGCTTGCAAAGCAACCGCCTCACATCTATGCTTGGTTTCCATGTATGCTTCCATTTTGTTGTCTTGTAAAATGGTGATGAGAATCCATTACCTAATACTAAAGAAATGCCAACTTAAAATAATTTGATAGGGATTCCATGTCTTCTTAGCTATATAACAATTAATGAGATATAATCTGTAAATCCGCTTCCAGAATTGGAACTAATAAAGCTGATGGTATGCTTCACAGGATTGCATCAGTCTAGAGGAGCTTTATTTGAGTCATAATGGCATCTCAAAGATGGAAGGGCTTTCAACTCTTGTCAATCTCAGAGTGTTAGATGTATCATCAAATAAATTGACTGCTATAATGGATATTGAAAATTTAGCAAGGTATGTGTTTATTTTTTATATAACTATGAGATCTTTCATATTTATTGCCACCATTTTGTGTCATGAAAACCTATGAGGTTTACATCCCACAGGTTGGAGGATTTGTGGCTAAATGATAATCAAATAGCATCATTGGATGGCATTGATTCTGCACTTGCTGGTTCAAGGGAGAAGCTTACAACAATTTATCTTGAGCACAATCCATGTGTATGCCTTTCTGTCCAATCAAAGCAATATAATTATAGGTTGCTCAAATTGAAGTTCTCTTCATGTTATTAGCTTAGCTGTCTGAGAAATTAGTATTCCTAATCTAAAGGAATTTAGTATTTACGTGTACATATGCAGTGAGACCTATAATGTTCGTTTAACATATTTGTCTGATTCTTTTGGTTATATGGTTTTGTTAATTTGTTTGTATCTAAAATTTGAGTTATTTTTTGTTCTTTTAACATAGGTGGAAATGGCTTTTTGCAGGCAAAGGATCCATCTTATGTAAGCACATTGAGACTTAACTTTCCAAGTATTCAGCAGATTGACTCCAATGTTTATTGAGGTTGAATACACTTTTTGCTATCATAGGGCTGTATAGCATCATTCCTGGATCTCTTCATGGTTTGCATATTCAACTTTTTCTCTTTTAATACATAAATTAATGAGGTTGCCATGCTTTATCATTTATTTTGAAAAGTATGCAATCGATGTTAAATTTTGATAAGATATTAAATACCAAATTCTCCTATAAAATCTAAAGGAAACATGCCTATCCCAGTTTACATTCAGGAAGCTAACTCTAGAAGTCTTGCATGATGAGTTGTTTAATTCAATCAAAAAGTAGAGGATTTCATGAATTCCATTGATGTTCCTGACATGTTTGCTGAGGTTTTTGAGACTACCATATGGGTCTTATAAGTGCCAGGAATTGGAGAGGAGAATAAATACCCTGTAGTTAGTTGAGTGCCTAAATGTCCTTATTCTGCCTGAATTGAAGCTGTGGGTTATTATCTCTGGAAAGGGGTGTTCCTGGTTGATAATGCACCAAACTTGTTTCATGAAGTTCAAATATGTGCAAATTTTTATTTTTTCGAATTTTGGTTGTGAGATAATTTGTATTTTCTGGGTCCATTCAAGTCACTCGAGAATAATAGAAATTTTGAATTTAGAAATGCTGCCATTCCATTTTCATTAGAAATTCATCATACTACATTTGCTCTCTTGTTTTCTAATGCTGTAGACATGATTGGGAAGTGTTTTAGTAAATTGACAGAGAAATTTTTATCAATGAAATTATGTTTTACATAGATCTTTTATATTTTCTTTGGAATAACTCTGCCCCACTTTGTCTATTATTGCGATGTTTCATTTAAGGGTGCCAGGCAGTTAGGTGCCCTTTAATCTAAAGATGCTTTATATAATTATTATATCAGGGTCTTATATATGGGGCACCAACCCAACAACAATTAGAAGAACATCACTAACACCAGCATATACATCAACAAATTACATAGAAGAAAGATAATCACTTGACCCTATACTATTACCCGAGGAATGATTACCATACTAAAACAACTATTAAACAAAAACAACACTATACACTGCACTCTGAAACCCCATTAGACCAAACAAAACCTTGCTGGAGACCAAGTAATATCAAGTTGTAGACCAAAAACTCTAAAATAAAGAAAAGGAGGAGCTACCACATATCACTACACACTGCTCAAACCATCAGCATGACCAATAATAGATTACATATGCCCGCAAACACTACTCCAAGGAAGCATACTTTTCCACCTTTCAGACACCTGGATGTAAACCTCATTTCCTGAGATCTTGGTAACCTCCATTAATGGCACAAACGAATGAGCCACTGTCATCACACCATGAATCTTGATCCCCTTAATCATATCTGCCCTCCTTGCTTCCTTTATCAGCAAACTATTCTCAAGAAGCGGCATAGTGAAACCACTTGTGAGTTCCAATGTGTTCTTATGGAATGAGACCACCATATGTTGCATGGCCACACACAAGCCATGACAAAAGTCTTCTAGTATTTTGTTATCCACTCAAAGCCCATGAAGCTCCTGCAATTGTATTATAGACACTTCCAAAACTACACCTGGGACTTTGAATCTTCATTTGCCAGACACATAAGACAATTTGCCTTTAAACATTGCTTGTCCTCCCTCTATATCAAATGCATCACTTGAGACAAAGTGCTATAATACCATCTCGAATCCCCACATTTTCTACAACCAATTTCAGCTTCTGCTTAAAGTCCTCTAAAATCATTGGCTGCAAATGTAAACAACCATTATTTGCAAAGTCTTTGTCTCCTTAAATTGCCTTCACCAGTCTCAAATTGGCCTCTTCCTCACAGTTGAAAATCCTCTTTAAATGATGATTGAATACAGGGCCTTGATGCAACGGGTCCCTAGATGGATTGCCTTGTGCCACATCAAAATAAAGAACCCCACACAGGCCAACACCAGAAGACTTGCACCTACCTCCACTGCCAACCCAAAATAGCCACTGATGCATACTATCACAGAACTGCTTGTAATGCTGATTCCTTGCATGGTACCTCAAGCTATTAATTTTGATGCACCACACAAAATTTGTACCAAGTACTGGAGCACACAAGCAACTATCATCAACAAATCCTCAGCTCAACTTTACATTCCCCTATCATTCTTACTGACTTCCCATTTCAAAATAAAATCCTTAAGGTGGCCGATTCATTTCAATAATATATGCCATATTATCCCCATCCCACATATTACTGTTTTCAATTATAGCAAAATCCTTTTGTGATACCCCTTGGTTAGCCATAAAATTAGCAACTTCATTTTGCGCCCTATAACAATGAGAGATTTGAAGACAATGAAATTTTAATTTCAACGCTAGAACTTCTTCTAATATAGCTTTTAATTTCCAATTTGGGCAATGTCCTTTATTAACTACATTTAAAACAATCTGAGAGTCCCCTGCTACATCCACATCTTGATACCTTGCCCCATAAGTAGCTTTCAAGCCAGCCAGTAAAGCTTCCCATTACACATAGTTTTTTGCTCTCGCATGAATATTGAACTTCCTAGCACAAAGTCTCCCCCTGTTATATTGCAAATCATAACCTGCTCCTTTGAGGGCTAGATTGCCTCTTGAGGCCTCATCAAAATTTAGTTGTACCTCCCTTCTCGACACCTGCCATCTTAACTCGCTTAACACTTACTTTTCTCTAATCTTCCTTAAATGGGTAATCTAAAGATATTGTTATATCTAAAGCCCTTCCTATTGCAAAATAGAAAATTCTTCAAGACAATAATATCAAGTTGTTCAGAGGGAAATCTAACAATACACCGAGGAAGACAGCAATAAGTATTAGTATTATATAGCATGCTTTAGTCTCCTGTAATTTATTTTTCTCACAGATGGTTACTACTACAAACTTTTAGGCTTACAGTTTTAGGTCAGGGCCACGGGTAGCGATGATTATTAACACTTCAAAGCCTTGATTGGCATTTCTAATTACTTAGAAGAGAATAGAGCCAACATACAGTTGTTTCAGGGAAACTGATTAACCCAGAAAAGAGGTTCTTATTAACAATTGGATAGAAATTTGACTTGGAATATGTATAAATAAAACATATAACTAACATGTGATGCGTATTTCCAGATCTGCATGTTTTATTGATATTCTTTTTATGTTCATAAAACGTTGAAACCAGATTAGGTTTTGACCTTAGTTGTATGTTATTTTCCAACGAAACTTTAAGTTCAACTTTTTTCTTCGACCCATCAAATCATAGTGGGTAATGCCTATTGGCACAAATGTAAGTTAGGATTATTGTTAAATAGACATGTATTTAATGAATATTTGGTTATTATTTTCTTTGTTTGGAGGAAAAGATGAACTAAAACCAGCATTCAAAAATATGATTTCACAGAAGATTGAACACACATCGTACACTGAAAACACTATGATTAGAGAAAATGTTTGACATGCTAAGAGATAAGAAAAGTCCAAATATGGTTGGAAATGATGAAAAACTACCAAGCAAAAGTATTTTCATAACACCATGTTGATCTAAGAAGGATTTCGAAGGACGGAAACATTGGAATAAAAAATCATCAAAGTTGTATTCGGACAATTAATATTATGTTTACCTGTGAAAATCTAAGATCTTTAACCCGTTTTCGTTTTTTCAAGAATTTTATTGAAAAGTCCTTTCCAGCCAATGTCAAGTTTAAAGATTTCATATTAAGTTCGCTTTTATAGAAGCACTTTTACTTATATTAAAATCTGGAAATAACCAAATCTGGAAATAACCAAATCTAGTAGACTGTATTTGTTAATTAATTGAAAATCATAATACAAGCGATTTTTTATTTCCATCTAGTAGCACCTCTTTTAGTAAATTCAATAATATATTAATTATACAATCAAAACTAAATATTCTAAGAACATGCCATTAATTTGCACACTGCACAAATGTGTCCCCTCTTAGTTCTGTCTTTTGGAGGGCAATAATTAGTCTGATGCCAGATGCCAGATGACCTTGATGTCAGATGTCAGATGACCTTAAAGCAACCAAATAACATAAAGAAAGAGGATAATATCTTGTTCTGTTTGATAATGGGATTTAATATTCATTAGATCTGTGCATATCATATCTAAGCTCAATATTCAATCAGTTAGCTTTATACTGAGCCAAATTAATCATGCTTGATTTAGGAAAACAATATTAGGCACAAGGATAAAAATTTGCAATGGGGGCTCAACAAATAATGAAAGAAGGATCTCTCAAGGGTAAACATGAAGTGTTGTCTTAGGTAGCAAAGAATGGTATCTCATACAACACAACTATATACATGTGATGTGATGGGATATGTAGTGTAACAAGTCCCTTAACGATTTTTTTTGGTAAACATGTGATGGGATATTTAGTGTAACAAGTCTCTTAACAATTTTTTTTGGTAAACTAGTTTCGAGTGTATGCATGTTCTCCTACGAGTTTCATCACTTGTTCACAAAGTGAAGGGATGGTGTCTTGATAATAATACGTAAATAATGTAAAGGAAATTGTATGGGTGAAACTATTTAAAATAAGGATACACACCTTGACCTAAAGAGTTGTGTGCCTTAATCTGCATTGCATGGTTGACAATGGTGGTATAGAGGATACTATTTTAATCGAGGTTGTAAATTATTGTATTATAACAAACATAAAAGATAAATAAAATGCAAGCATCATGAAGGCAATGAGGTAGCAAAATAATGCTCTTCCATTCATTGTGGACAAAAGTAATGCATTTGGTTACAAAGTTCCAAAAGATTAAGAATGAGAATTCTTTTGGCCAAGAGTCGGGAAAATGTCGAAGTTGATTGTTCTAGTTGGAATGGAACTCTTTTACTTTGTTTGTACTTAAGAATTTGTATATATGTATGTATATAATTATAAATAGTAATTAAAAACAAGAATGACTACAAGACAATTTAAATTTTACAATAGTTTACGTTGTACCTTCTTGCTAATGTGTTATTTTATCTTTTAAGTGCGGAATATATATTAGTTACCAATATAGTTCTTACTAGAACTGTGCTAATAAGTGACTTGTTTGTGTTATGTCATGACTCCTAGATTCCTAATGAGTCAAGTGTTGAGAGAGGTGCTATAGGAGTGCTTGACTTGTTGGAGTTTTGGCACATAATGATCTATGGAAATGAAATTCACATTGTGGGGTTTTCAACACTATGTGGGCCTAATAGCATGACGCTGGAGTTTTGGCACATAATGATCTATGGAAATGAAATTCACATTGTGAGGTTTTCAACACTATGTGGGCCTAATAGCATGACCAAGGCAAGAGCCTAGACTAAGGATTGATCAAACTATTCTCTATTTCTTTAGTTAAAAGAAAAGAAAGTGAAATTGTGTTGCTTATGTTAGCAAAAAAACTGGGTAAACACAGATTAGAGTCTTGAGCCCCAAGTGCTTTGAGTGTTGTAGTTTATACCTTAGACTCAATCATATAAAGGAAACACCAATTGATTTAGACAAAGGATTAACTAATTAATTATACATCCACAAAATGACAAATATCATCATATAGATAGAATTCGGGTAACCATTATATTAATCATATCAAAAGGATACATTTATATATCTTCTCTTATACTTTGCATATCTCTTTCCTTTCTTACATATAATCTTTATACATATTACATACAATTTCATATGCAGTTCCTACATGTATTCCTTTGTCATCTCCTCATTTTGTTTATTATATCTTTCTCTATACATATATCTATGGGATGGGACATGACCTATCTATTCTACTCGTAGTCTAGATGGTATCTTTTCAATCTTAAGGTCCACAAGCTCTTTGTTGCAAGATGCAATAGGATTTCTTGGTGGTGTCTGTAATATTGATCTTTTTGGCTAACATCATGTCCCCTTTTAAAATGTTGGCTTGCCCTCAAGTCAACACTATTGTACTGGAAGGTTATCCTTGTAGATCTCCTTAAGTCTTGTGAATGTGTTATCCTATTGTGTCTTGGCCAAATGGAGTTGTTGGGTTTGCACTTGGATCTGCAATAATAACTTTTCTGCTTTTAAGGGTGTTTGAGGAATTTGTATCTTTTGGGCTAATTGTTTTGCTTCCTAGAGGACTCATGTAATATGGGCTAGCCTTAAACTGACCACTTCACTTCCATTTTCCAAGGACATGCAAAAAAGGATAAAAAGTCAAACAATGATAAAAATAAATAAAATAAAAGCAACAAAAAGAAGAAGAGAGAAACAATAAAAAAGTATCGTTGTATGTAAATAGTATACATTAATTCATTGTGGAGGATGAAGATGAAATTTATAAATAGGGCTTCAATTAGAAAAATACGAGTTGTAGCTAAACATGTGTGTGTGTCTTCTAATAAAGCATGTAGAGTAGCTCACTAACTTCGTGGTTATACCTATATGGAGGCACTTTCGATACTAAATCGGATGCCTCATAGAGCATGTTATCTCATATTAAAAGTACTTCGTTATGCAGTTGCAAATGCATATCACAATATGAATATAGATAAAGGATCTTTATTTGTCCTTATGGTTGAAGTGAATGAAGATCCTATTTTTAAAAGATTTCACGGTTATCCAATACATAAACCCACTTGTCATACAAGTATTACATTGGAGGATTTAGATGACTCTAACTTAATTATGGTAAAAAAAATAGAAACAAAATATCCAAATAGATGAAACCATAATCCATTTATGTCACAATTATACTACTACTTGCAAAAAGGTACTAAAAAAATATGTATGGGAAACAAAATAAATCCACTTGGTTTTACTCAAAACCATTCTTCCATTTGGTTTGAAGAAAGGGATTATTCTGAGGATCTACGAGAAGATGAGAGAATATTTAATTGCATTGAAAATTATGTACAACATATTAAAGGTTCGATAAATTCTAGTTATGGAGAGAAGTAGTGGAATTTGTTCAGGATCTTGTCTCGTTGATCCTCTTGCTATTGGAATTGTGTGTGCAGTGCTTCTATTTGTACTCTAGATTGACCATCTATATCTTGTAGGGAATCATAGGTTGTGGCTCTTTGAAGTATCTGAACTTCCAACTAATCCATTTAAGCTTTGATTGTAGCTGTCACCGTTGGCCATTGCAAACAAAACTGGTACAGGGCATTGAGATCCCCTTTAGTGCTCTTTAGAGTGGTGATTTGTGATTTTAGGGCAGAGTGTGTGGTAGCACATTTCTTTTGTTCCTCGTCTATTTTTGTCTTCTAATACTCTACTTGAAGTTGTCTAATTGTTTCCTTTTGTAATTGGGTGTCCTTGATTACCCCATCTATCAAAATTCTTAGTTGTGCAGTCAGGAGTTGGGATGAATCCCCTTAGATTTGAGGGAAATTGCCTTGTATATTCTTTACTAACTCCTCTAACTGATCGGAGTTTTCCACATGATGTTTCAAAATCTCCTCTCTCTTGTTGCTTGCTATAGGATGTCCCGTAGTTGGAATTTACGTAGGGGCGAGATGCTCCCAATGTCCACCTGTGATCCCACTAGCAAAAGTTGAAGAAACTGTGGGGATGCCACTAGTTGGCGTTGCTTTTGTTTCGCCAAAAAGTCCTTAATGGACTGCATTGAGGAAGTTGCAGAGGAGGAAGGTGTTTCTGATTGCGGAGGTTGAGAAGAATGTTCTTGCTCCGACGAAGCTACTTTATATTTTGCTTCTTCCTCACATAGTTGTTGATATGCTTTTAATGTAGCTTTCTTGATCTCTTCTTGGATTGTTTGAGTCATCTCTAGTTTTTCTATCATCAATTTATCTAACCTTTGTTTTGACTGGAGCTCTTTGGTCGAAATCTCGGTTACCTTTTGTTTCTATGAAAGTGTTATTGCAACATCCAATTCTCCAATTGCTAAGTCCTTTAATCTCTCCTCTTCTTTTGCTGCTTTTTCTCTTCTCTTCTTAAGTGCGATGGTTAAGGGATCCAGAAAGCAATCAATCAGATCCTCTAATGTTGCGTTGGATGCTATCATTTTTCTGATTATGGCTCTTTCTATGATCAACTATTTTGGCACTGCCATGTTTGGATATTTCTGGAGTGTCATGTCTAGCACTTCTTTGTGGAACAAACCACTGTATAGCTGATCCTTATTTGCAAGTGGTAAAACCTCAGGGATAGTTGTAGTTTTTGGGAGAGTTATCTTCCGATATTGCTTGCTCCTCTTCTTCCATATCCACTATTTGTGGAGAAACCTCTCTGTGTGCCTTCTTCTTCCTCCACTTGGGGTTTTTCTTTGCACTCATCTATAAGAGGGCCTTTGTGGCTTCTTCTTTGGATGGTTCTTTCCTAGGAGTGGCGGTGAGTCTTCTCTTCCTTGGCCTACTACTTTCACCTTGGGAAGGTTTTGCGGGTGGAGCGCCAATGTGGAGTGGATGTACTTTGCTCCTTTGTCTCTTGCTTTGGTAATCCCCATTTCTCATGTAGCTTTTCGCGGTTCTTATCTAGGTGCTCTTCAACCTTATTTTTCGCTATATTGTCCATGTGCTCCTGATAGGTGGTGAACTTATCAACTTGTGGATCTTTGGGGAGGCTGAGGAGTGTGGAGGCATATGAGTGAATCTTTGTATTTGTCACCTCATATGGGAGCTGAGGTATCCACAATGTTCTAGCTCAATTGCTTTCATGAATGTGTAGTCTTTATCGACTAGGAAGACTATGTCTTTGATGTATAGGCGAACCACCTCATGGGAGATGCATTCCATGGCTTGTAGCTTTTGTTGTAGGGATTTGAAGAACCCCTAGTAGGTTGCGTTGTATGAAGTGGCATGTTGAAAAAGTTTCACATGGTCTTGAATTTGGGCTGCAATGAGCCGAGTGGAGTCCTAAATTTTCCTCATAAAGCTTGATAGTTGTTGCATAAAATAGAAGGTGAGGCATATTAATAGAGTCCCATACTTGAACTAATAGTGGGATTGCTTCGTGTGTTGGATGTTGTCCAGGAGTTCCTACCGCAAAACCTCACATAGGTCTATGTCCTTTCCTTTCGTGCCCATTTGATATGCTATGTGAATTGCGGTTGCGATAGTTGAATCTTCCTGGTTTGTGTAGTATACCTTGTAAGCAATGCCCACAATGGCATACTTAACCATTGGATTTGTGACTTTAGTGACATCTAGGCTCCAACCATCATATGTTGCTCTGGTTAGCCATGTGACTTCTGCATTTTGATGGCCTTCTTTGGCGAAACACCCCCTATGCCCATAGGCCTATCATTGCTTTGATGGCGTCTTTGGTGATCTTGTAGGGTCAGTCTAGGTAGAGGTATTCATCATGGAGCCGACTAGGTATGATCCAGGCCCAATCTTCCTACGTGATAGTAGATATAGTTGTGTGCTTGGTTGTAGGAGAGTGTGCCTCCAAACTTCAAACTTTGTATGGTCAATCTCTGTGAGGGGTACATGAATTTATTTCCAGATATCTTCTGTGTAGATGGCATCCATGGGTACCTTTGAGAATGCCCTTGTTGGGTTGGTTTCCATTGCTTTGTAGGGGAAACTCTTATATTTTAGTCTAGGCTTTTGAGAGATAGCAACAAGGGTGGGTACAACCATTTCAGGAGTTGAAACTTTGTAGTGGATTAGGAAATAATTTAGGATTTGGCGTGGAGTAGCTTGAATGCTTTAGCAAGGATAAAATGCACAGTAAGTGAGAATGGGAAATATGTTCTAGCTGTTTTCTCATCTTTCGACATTTTTTTGCCCATTATTTTCCTATGGCTCTATTTTCTCGATGAGCTATTTCTCTTCTTTAGTGTATAAAAAGACTAATAAATTATGTGCTAACTTTATTTGAGCTACCTTAGGGTGGTTATATAATACTCTTCTCCGATCCCTTGTTTTATCCGTTTAGGATTAGGTCAAGGAAATTGACGTTAGAATTCAGCCTACCTAGTAGATATTGTTGTGTTTGGTTGTAGGAGAGTGTGCCTCAAAACTTCAAACTTGGTATGGTTGATTTCTGTGAGGGGTGCATGAATGTATTTCCATGTATACCTTCTATGTAGATGACATCAGTGGGTACCTTTGAGAATGCCCATGTTGGGTTGGTTTCCGTTGCTTTGTAGGGGAATCTCTTATACTTTGGTCTAGGCTTTTGAGTGATAACAACAAGGGTGGGTGCAACCATTTTAGGAGTTGAAACTTTGTAGTGGACTGGGAAATAGTTTAGGGTTTGACAAGGATAGAATGCATAGTAAGTGAGAATGGGAAAGTGAATGATACATTTATAATTTTCCTATGACTCTAGTGTAATAAATGGTTTAGTTGTTTTCTCATCTTCCTATTTTTTTGCCTGTTATTTTCCCGTGGCTCTATTTTCTCAACTAGTTATTTCTCCTTTTTAGTGTATAAAAAGACTATAATACATTATGTGCTAGCTTTATTTGAACTACCTTAGGGTGGTTATATAACACTCTTCTCTGATCCATCGTTTTACCTGTTTAGGGCTAGGTCGAGGAAATTGATGTCAGACTTCAACCTACCCATTATTTATGGATAATGAGATCTAGATGTTAAGGTTGCAATTGTCTTGTTATGATTGATCCCCCTATGTTTTATTGATTCATCGGTCCCATATTTATACCTTAGATAGCCTTGCTTTTTTCTAGAGGTTACTAGTTTCTGGTGTATTGAGCCCTTTGATTTTGTATGCTTGGATAAGTCCAAAGGATGTCAGATTAGTGTTTGTGTGATGATTTTTCCGTTTGCGATGTCTTTCTTATGTTTGTGGTAGTTTGTAGAGGTTTGATGGGTTGCTTGTGTACCATAAATGCTCTTCGGAAGCCATATACCTTTCAAGATGTTAATTCTTGTTCCCCTTGCATCCATGTGTCTAGAACATCTTCACTATCAGTACTGTCACTGTCACTTTCTAGCTCAATTTCTCCAGAGCTATTGGGATCTTCCTCTTCTTCTTTGGTAGGTAGTCTCAAGATAGAGTAGAGATTTATGGGATCTTTTCCTTCTCTATCTTGTTCAATTTCTTCTACATATGTTCTATCTTCTCTTTCTCCTGGTCGAATGTGGGCTATCCTATTATCATCTGCCAAAGAGATCTCTTTCTCAATCCTAGCAGTGCTCTAAAAGTGTTAAATGGTTCCTTCATTTCAACAACCTCAAAATCAACAATTTGTGTGATTCCTTTTATGTTCACTTCCACATTTTCCCATGTCCCTAAGGTCTCCATGCCAAAACTATCTACCAAACTAACGTTCATTGGTGTTCTAATTAGCTTGGGTCTACCTAGCCTTTCCCAAGTGGTTGTTGGAATAATATTTAGGTCCACATGTAGGTCTACCATTACATGTTTGACTTTATTGTTATTAAGGTTTGCAGTAATTAAAAGAGGACCATTGTTTCAATTCCGATCTTCAGCAATTTGATGAACTTATTTTTGTTTGTTCCTATATTTTCCCAACTGTTTTAATTTTACTAGGTCTTTCTGCTAGGCCAAAGAGGCTAAATTATTCAACATCCTCACTTCTTCTTCTGAAAAACATGCTTTGCCATCTTTTTGTTGATGTATGGTTTGTTGCTTTGCTTTCTCTACTATCTCATCATGTTGTTGCTTACTTGGCTGAAAGTAGTCATGTTCCTCTTCTTCTAGATTTGATTCTTCACTGACTTCCTTAGTCTCCTTTTGTGTATTTCTTCCAATATCAATTCCTTGTCTGGTCAACATTGTAACTTTATTTTTCTTTGTTTCAAATTTCTTCTTTTTCTTTATTTGCAATTCTTCTTCTTTAGAATAGTCTTCATTTGATGTATTTGATGACTAGTTGTCTATTCTTTGACAACTTTTAACTCCTTGTGGTACTCTTTTTGACTCCTTTATGATCTTGCAAATCACCACTTTTGGAATGTGTTGTATTATGATAGTATTGTTGTGCTTCCATATTTAAATATATCATGAGAATCATCTCCACAAAAGGGACATTTTCTTTTCTTTTTTGCCCAACATTTTGTAGCAAAATGATCTATCTTTCAATAGTTATAGCATGTGGCATCACTTCTTTGGCGGTTGTTTCTACTGCGTCCTCTTCCTACTCTGTAGTTTGATTGCCTATTGTCTCCCATGTAATCTTGCAATGGGGTATTTTGTAATGCATATGCACTTTTATTATCTCTCCATGGTGGTTGTTTGTAACCTGCATTATATAGAGGTCCTTCCGCAAGTCCTTTAACATATGCCATTTTCTCGTCTATGTTTTTGTCACAATTATAGTTCATAGGGAATCTTGGATTAGGATGATTCATTGTGTTCTAGATTTGAAATTGGTTTGCAGGATAGTCCTCAGTGAGGTGACTATCCAATTCTTCACAAGTTCCACAATATAGTGTATTTGTTTTAGCCGATACTATTCAATTCTACATGTAATGCGGCTACAGTTCTTTCTCCTTTGGTTTTAGGGCAATCATTCCGGATATGACCTTTCCTTGAGTAGTATGTGCACCAAATTTCTTTGCCTTTGTTTCTTCTCTTGCCAAAATTCCATTATGTATAGTTAGTTGCTCTACTACAAAATGTAATTTGTCAAGATTCTCCTGAATGCCATCTTTCTGAAGTCTATGCCATGTTTGGGCTTCTATATAGTATGTGTTTGTAATCAAGTCTGTGTAAGTATTAAATACTTTCATCCAAGGCTGCTCTTATATCCTTCTGTAGTTTGAAAATGAACCATTCATTCTTTTGTTGCTCTATGAGGGGTTCTTCTAATTTGTGGTAGACTTATTTAAATATTTTGTCATATGCTTTCACTGATACAAGTTATTCTCCTTGTATTAGATCCCTCATTTTGCTAACACTCTCTGTTGGACTATCCAGAGTGTCAAATTTTGTTACAAAATCTTGTTTCACATCATTCCGACTTTTCCCATGTTTCGAGTAGGTCTTTTTATACCAGTCTAATACTTCCTTTCTTAGTTAAGATACGAAGTCTAGTAATTTTGGTTTTTCTTCATCAATATCCTATCTTTCCCACAAGGATTCTAATAAGAATATATGTTTGAGGATTTTTGTTGTGTCTCTTCCAAACATTGAGATATTGATTGAGGATTCCATATTGTTTTTGCTATTCCTAATTCCAATTTTTTGGATTTGCAAACTAGTCCTTTCTTCCTTTTCTTTTTTAGCTTCCTAATAGTATAGGGCTTTTTCTCTCTACTCTTATCTCTCACTAACTTTATATCAAAGTATTATTTTCCAAGTATCTCTTCCCACTCTACTTTTCCTTCTCTTTCGTTTCTTTACTTTGTGATATCTCTTCTTTCAAAATTCTTCAACTCTTATACGACCGAGGGGATGGGTCTTGGTCAAGGGGTTGTGACTCTTCAAGCTATCTTTTCACTTTCTTATTTGTTTGTGAGCATAATTCTTTACCCAAATTCAATCTATTCTCTCTACTTTTTCTTATTTCTTCTTCCTTAAGTTTCCTTATACTCCTATTGGCTATAACAACTTTGTGCATTATTAGTTCTTGGTTATGCATTTTGGCTTAAAAGATACTCCAACAACTTTTCAATCTCATACGAATCAAGTCTTCAACAAGCAACTCAAAAATTTTGTCTTGGTGTTTTTTTTATGATATCTTGATATTCAGTAAGACTTGGGAAGAATATATGTGGTATTTGGATGAGCTTTTGAGCATTCTTGAGGATGAATCTCCTTTTGTAAGAGAATCCAAGTGTGATTTTGACTCAAAATTCTTGTGGCTTGGTCATGTGATTAGTGCTAAAGGAGTTAGTGTTGATCAAGAAAAGACGAAGGCTATTTTGAATGGCCTCCGCCCAAAATTATCACTCAATTGAAGGGTTTATTTGGGATTTGTGGCTTCTATCAGATATTTGTGAAGGTTTTCTCATAATTGATTTCCCCACTTACCAATCTCACCAAAAAGGGGCATTTGTATGGTCTACAACAATGCAAAAATATTTTGACTAGTTCAAGAAATTCATGAGCACTTATCTTGTTTTGGCCATACCTAATTCTTCCAAGCCCTTAAGCTTGAGTGTGATGTATTTAGAGAAGGAATAGGTGTTTTCCTAATGCAGAATAATCATCCCATTGCATTTGAAAGCAAAAATTTGAGAGGAGGAGAACATAATTATTCCATCTATGCCAAGGAAATGCTTTCTATTATGCATTCTTTGATTAAGAATGGAAAATATTTGGTTGGAGGGAAGTTCATTTAAAAAACCCATAATAGTCTCAAATATTTCCTCAATCAAAAAGATCTCAATGAAAGACAACATAAATTGGCAAGTAAGCTATAAGCTTACAAGTTTGACATTGAATATGTCAAAGGGAAGAAGAATGTCATGGCTAATGCATTGTCAAGAAACTCACATTTGGGCTTTATGATGGAGATAACTGTTAATTGGGAAAAAATCTTGTGGAGTATGCAAAGAATCCATTTTCCACTATCATCTTGGAGGGTACATTGTAAGATGAAAAGTACAAGGTGGTGAATGCTTTTATCCTCTACAAATAAAGAATCTTTCTAGTTCCTAAATTAGAGCTCAAAGAGAATATTTTGAGGAATTTTTATGACAATCCCTTGGTTGGTCACCAAATATTTTTCAAAACTCACAAGAAAATCCACAAGATATTTTCATGGAAATGTCTTAAGAATGATGTCCTTAGGTATAAAAAAATTGCAATGTGCCAATAAAATAAGAATCTTGCTAGTTAGTTGCATCCCTTATCAATTTCAAACCAAAATTTGGAAATTATTTCAATGGACTTCATCATTGGGTTACCAAAAGTGCAAGGGAAGGAATGTATTTATGTTATTGTTGATAGATTGACCAAATTTTCACACTTCTTTTCTATTTCTACAAACTTTAGAGCAACTCAAGTGGTTGATTTATTATTTAGAGAAGTGTTTAGACTACATGACATGCTAAAAAACATTATCGATGATAGGTACAAGTTACTAAGTATTTTTTAGCAAGAAAATTTTAGATTAAGTGGGATTGAACTCACTTCTAACACCAATTATCACCCACAAACTAGTGGGAAAATAGAGATTGTAAACAAGTGGGTGGAAGGGTATTTGAGAAACTACATTTTAGGGTAGATGAAATATTGGGTAAGATGGATTCATTTTGGAGAGTATTGTTACAACTCTACTTATCTATCAATGAATATGTCTCCATTTATGGAACTTTATGGATATGAAGCTCCTAGCTTCATTGACGTCTTTTTTGGTGATAGTAGAGTTCCCCAAGCTAAGGATTTGTCGCATTTGCTTACAAGAAATATACTTTGAAGAAGAGTGGATCAAAAAATATCAAGCCACAACTTTATGGCCCATTTAGGATCTTTAAGAGGATTGGAGAAGTGGCATACAAGTTAGAGTTACTTTAAAATAGTAAAGTTTATAATGTCTTCCATGTGTCATGCCTTAAGAAGGCTCTTGGACACAATGTGGTTGCCTCTTCAAAGTTTTCCCTTTGGATGAAGAAGGGAAATTCATCTTAGTTCTTGAAGTAGTGATTGATTTCAAGGAGTGCACATTGAGAAAGAGGAGCATCAAAGAATATTTGGTTAAGTGGAAGAATCTTTTGGGGGAGGATGCTACTTAGGAGTGTGAGTAGATTTTGGAACATCCAAACTTGCAATTTATTGGGGACAAGCAATTATAGGGAGGGAGGAATATAATTTTCCTTTCTCGAACATGATCAATTTGTGCACAACTAGCCTATTTCATGTGTTTCCTATAGGCTAATTTATGAGTAAGGGAGAAATCCAAAGTTCCTAGAGAGCGCATGATCAGTCTAGCAGAGGTTTTATTTATTTTTAGTGGGTTTAGCTGGTCTTAGTCAGCTTCTTGGTGCTTTTAGAATTGATTTTTGACCTTTGGGGAGCTCTTCAAACTTCTTGGAGAAGTTTTTTATTTTTAGAAAGTCACGTAGTTGCTTTAGTTCTTCATTCTAAGACTTTAGGGACACGTCGATATGGTTAGAATTGCATATTTTTAAAATTTTGATACTTTGTACAACTTGGGTAAATTATTGAGTTACTAAATAATTATTCACTTAAGTTGTCTAATGTTGAAAATATTAAAAAGACAACTTAGTGTAATATTTTTTTTAAAGGTGTTATGCATCAATTTGGATGCCGAGGCATGGGGGTATTTTTGCACATTGAATTATTATTTGTTTTTCAAAAAGGTCTTTGTGGAGGAAAAATGAATTATTAGTTTTAATTATTGTTATTTACCTCTAGAAAATTATAAAAGGAGGTTGAGAGTTCATTTGAAAGATTAGCCATGAAATTGTATTTTCTTTTGCATATGGAGAGAACTTGTGTTCTTAAAATTTCATGAGGATGAAAACCCTCTTTAGATTGATGGTTTTGGGGATGAAAACCCCCCTAGTTGGCTAGAGTGATTTCATATAGGAATCACCAATGAGTTGCAAAGTGAAGTTCTAGTTTTTGTTGCAATCATGGAAAATTTTGATGTGTTTTGAGCTGCAAGAAGCCGGTGTTTTCTAACAAGTTTCCAACTTTTGAAGTGTTTTTTGGGCAATATTGGAGGTGTAACATACTAACCCTTCAAGGAAGTAAAAATTTCTAAATTTACACCTTACAAGTAAATTAACTAAGTAACAATCCATTGCAATAAAAAATTTCCTTCTTTATTGATATCATTCAACCAAGATGCATAACATGATACAACATGAATTCCTTTTCTTTTCATTTAATACATCAATGCAAGAAAGCATACATTTACAAACATAGCTCAAAGAGCTTTAGAACAAATAATTGTAAGACGGTCCAAGGTCCTTCCTTTCAAATCTTGGTTCTTCTATCGCCTAATGTGGAGGAGAAGCATCACTTAGGCGCTTTTTCGCCAACCACAGACTCATAATGTGGTCCATCACACATCTATCATTCGATAGACGACCCTTCCCTTCGACAAAGAGATTGGTAGAGTAACCAATAACGATAACCAAATGAGCATAGTGTTGTGTCCTACATAACTAGAACTTGTAATCCCACAAACTCTGTCTAGCATGTAATACTGGATCACAATGAGCTAGCAATGTAGTCTTAGAAGTCACACAATCCATAGTGGAGTCTTAGACATTACAATACTTTGTCCAAAGTGTTACATTCAGTATTCCTACTGAGATTCATCTATCACATACACTACTCAAAGGCGATTTGACTTAAGGCTATCTTAAGCTACGCATAGGTATTTCCTTCAATGGATAGTCCATCATCCCACATACCCTACAACCATATTAATCTACTTGGAATAAACCTACTTAATTAGTAAGTACACAAGTTAGGTATTTCCTTCTATGGATAGTCCATCATTCCAAAGATAACCTATATACTTGGATAACCCTACTTACATGTAAGTGCTTAAACTCCCTCTCATACTGGATTGACTATCCTAGGAGTAAACACAAGTTTTTCTAGTTAAATCAATAACTTAGCTAAATGCACCATATGTTATTTTCATGTTCAATCATACCTAGTATATAATACCTATGATAAACACCCATCTCCTACTATGGAGTACATAAAAACACATTATGAAAACAACATAATAGCTTCACTTTCCTTTTCAAAGTAATCTAAATTCTCTAATGCATATATTGGAAAAGACATCTCAACCATGCATGCAAGACGCACCATTCAAAGTAAAATAACAAAGAAGAAGAGATACTCATGCCTATTATTGCTTATCCAAACTAGAGATAGCAATGTAGCCTTTTCCACAATAGCAAGTTTGATAAACAACTCCTCAAGAATGACACTATAACTCTCCCTCACAATTTGATAGCTTACTCCTCTCAAAATATAACCTCCTCGCAACTATATGATCTTACTTCCTTTCACTCTCTCAATGCAAAGCAAAGTAAGGCTGGGAAAATACATAATTATGAATTACAAAAGATGTGTAATCTCTTGAAAGAAATGTGTCCCTCACAAATGAAATGGTTCAACTATTTATAGAGAAACCAAGCAACCTCAAAGCCTATAGTTTAGGCATGCAAAAGGACAACAAGCTTCATACAAAGCAACACATGAAACTCAACAATAATGCGGTGATCAAATAATCTCAAACTCAACAAAACCTCCTACAGATTGGCTTGTTTCCCTGATAGCAATCCAAAGACTTATTCAAAAAACACATGGAGAATTTGAATTATATTCCAACAAAGACATCAACAAAAAAACATTTCAAGAGGTGGCGTCAAAGCCTCTATTCTCTTATCAAGTTGGCATGGTTTCTTTATGGAGAGAAACAATCAACATTAAATTTGTAACACTTAGCACATATTGATTGAATTTAAGGAATGAGTTGATTAAACATTAAAAGGAATTTAGATAAAGTCAAAGTTGCTCTTTATCATAGCATCGACCAAGTCTAAGCTTGCATCGATGATAGACATTAGATAAAAATGCATTTATATGTTTCCACATATGTGACATGGTGAGTGGAACTCGACTTCACTACACAGTCATAAGAATTTCCAAATCAACTTTCAAACTCATAGTCATTGATGACTATTATCGACCTCATTTATAATAGTCTCTTTCAACTATTACAGCCTTTGTAAATCGGCTTCAATAAAATAAGAGATAGTCGAATTCTAATATCATTTATATTATGTTAAATATATAATATATTATATACATACATATATATATTCTTAAATACTATCTTGTATTTATATATATATATATATATATATATATATATATCTAAAGTCAATAATGTTAGAGTAATAATTTATTACGCTTAATTAATTATATCATACTGGTTAATTAATTAAGTCACTTATTCCTCTAGTTGCTTAAGCTAAACTTAGGCACATTAATAATTGATTAATTATTAAGTGTGCACACTAGGGTTTCATTTAGGGTTTCCCTTATAGGGTTTCTTGATCTCCTTCATAAGGATTGATCTCTCTGTAATAACAGAGATTCTCATAATGCATTTTACACTTTGAGGTTTACAAATCTTGTTTTGTTCTGAATGTCTTTTGCATGTGACAGGTATCCATTTGCATGCAGGTGATCTTGGATTCTAACAAATAATGTAAGCATACATTCGATATATATATATATATATATATATATGAGTACATGCAAGAGAGTATATCATAAACATATTATAATGAATGTATGCATATATATATATATATATGCCTCTATGTACATGTATGTGTAGGTATATCTATATCGATGCATATGTATGAACTTGTCAATTCACCAACGTATCCATGTATCGATATATATACATATGGATATGTGTGTATATATACATATATATGTTCACATCTGTTTCGCATACAACCATTCATGATTACCATGATATTGATGAGTGTTTATGTGTGGTACATCTATACATATGCATATACGTGTCGTTAGATACCATTGACATACATGTGCATATATATACACATACTTCCATGTATGTCCCACTTGTCAATATAATCATAATAGTACAAGAAAGATCACCAAAGCTCAAATAGATAAACATCACCCAATAATGCATGCAATAGAAAACAAGACTCTCAAATGCAAACATATCAGCTAAGGATGACTTACCTATTACCCACAAACTAACTCAACTCAATCATTCTAATGTGGTGTGTGTATATGCTCAGATAGTTTATTTTTACTGGTTACCCGACTAAGATCTTCTCCCGAGTGATACTTCCCCTCCGCCTGGAGGAATGGAACACATACCTACATCCATTAACACATGCGCATGACAGTCAATCATTCATAACAATATGCAGTATACATAAACATCTCCAAAGTTAGAATAATAATAACTCAATAACCATCCCTCCACATATATGTGGTATTTCACCATGAATAACATCAACTGAGATAACATTCATATTGATAACAAGGTACAAGCATAATTTATTCATCTTTAGAATTCACATTACATTCATATTTACCCTATGTAGTAATAGTAAATAGTAACTACACAACTAGGGTGTAACATACTTCCCCCCTTATGAATCATCGTCCTCGATGACCTAAGGTATTATTAAAACATAACAACTAACAACACATTTCTCAAACATTCTCAAAATCATTAAGAATATGAGGAAAGTTTTGTCCAATTTCCACATAGTCCTCCCAAGTAGCTGAGTCTTTTGTGTACTGGTCCCACTGGACTTTGCACTACAAGAATTCTCTGTTACACAAGCGTAGCTTACATGTTCCTAGCACCTTGACGGGCTCGAGAGTTACTATTCTAGGTTCCCATACCTATAAAGCAATCCAATCAATTACATGATTATCCCTAGGTATATACTTTTTAAGGTAGGACACATGGAAGACATTATGCATTCTAGAAGGAGCTAGTGGCAACGCGATTCGATAGGCTACTGGATTCACTTCCTCAAGAATCTCAAAAGGTCCAAAATAACGTGGGGCTAACTTAGAAGACTTTCTAAATTTAATGCAGCTCTTGTGAGGTTTCACTCTCAACAATACTTTGTCACCTAAGGCAAAATTATGGGGCACTCTCTTAGTATCAGTGTAGCTTTTTTGTCTATCATTAGCTTCAGCTAACCTTTGCTTAACAATCTTAACTTTTTCATCCATTTCAACCAACATTTTTGGCCCAAGACTCACTCGATCCTCAAGTTTATCCCAACTTATAGGAGTTCGACACTTTCAGCCATACAAATCTTCGAAAGAAGCCATCTTTATCGCAAAATGATAAGAGTTATTGTAGGAAAATTCAACTAAGGGTAAGTAATCTTCTCACTTGTATTGTTGATCCATGCAATACATTCAAAGTAGGTCTTCCAATACTTGGTTTACCCTTTCCGTTTTCCCATCCATTTCTGGATGATATGTTGAGCTTATATTCAACTGAGTCCCTGGTGCAAAAAACAAGGTTTGCCAAAACCTAGAAGTGACTCATGCATCCCTCATTGAAATGATCTTTTCAGGAATCCCATGCAATCTAAACACTTTCTGCACAATTTTTCTTGCTATGATAGGTGCTCCATCATTTAGGTTCCCTGGTATAAAATGTGCTACTTTTGTAAGCTTATCTACTACCACAAGAATGGCATTGTGCTTATTCCTTGACATAGGCAATCCTTGCACAAAGTCCATACTTATGACTTGTCAATTCCTCTCTGGTATATCATGTGGATATAACAAGCCCACGGGATGATGATGCTTAGCTTTCACCCTTTGACACTCAAGACACCTAGCCACAAAGCTAGTAGCATCTCCTTTCATTCCATTCTAGAAGTATAATGGTTTTACATCAGCCATCATTTTTGTCACTCTCGGATGTCCAGAGTATAGTGCTTCGTGTATTTCCTTCCATACCAGATTTCTTAATTCCTTTATATCAGGAACATACATTCTACCCTTATATCTAAGTAATCCATTAGGTTCAAATTGAAAACCTTCATACCTAGAATCTTGTGGATTATCAATGAGTGCTTGCTTAAAACTTGCAAGTAATACTCATCTTCCTTGCACTTTTGGAGTACTTGCCCCTTAAAATCGGTTTGGAATGTTACTATAGAAGCAATGTGTCATCTTCGACTTAATGCATTGGCAACCTGATTTTCTTTCCCCTTAATATAACTGGTATTAAAATCATAGTTAGCTATTAACTCCAACCATCTTCTATGTCTTTCATTCAGATTAGGCTGAGTAAAAAGGTACTTTTACCCATTATGGTTAGTTTTCAACTCAAAAGGTTTTCCTAGCAAATAGTGCCTCCACATTTGCAATGCGTGAACCAAAACTGCTAATTCTAAATCATGTGATGCATAATTCATTTTATATGGTTTTAGCTTCCTGGATTCATAAGCAATTACCTGCCCATCTTGCATCAGTACACCACCTAACCTTTCCCCGCACGCATCCATGATAATCGTAAATTTTCCTTCAAGATCTGGTACTTTTAAGATCAGTGCAGTGGTTAATTTCTCCTTGAGTAAGTCAAAATCCTTTTGACACTTTCAGTCCACTCAAATATCTTTCCTTTGTTCTGTAAAGAAGTAATTGGAAAAGTGATCTTAGAAAAGTTTGCAACAAAATTCCTATAATACCTTGCCAAACCCATGAAACTTCTTACTTGCGATACATTTTTAGGTATAGGCCACTCAATTACTGCTTTGATCTTAGCTAGATCGACAACAATTCCATTTGTTGAAATCACATGACCTAAATAATGTACCCTCTTTTGGAAGAATGTACACTTGGAAAGCTTACCATACAACCTATGTTCTCTCAAACGTTGTAGGACCATTTCTAAATTCTTGCAATGTTCTTCCTCATTTCTAGAATAAATCAATATATCTTCTAGAAAAACTAGTACAAATTTTTCAAGGTAATCCCTAAACACACTATTCATCAAGTTCATGAATGTTGCAAGTGCATTTGTTAAACCCCACTAAACAAGTAGAAATATTGTATTTACTTATCCCATTAAGTAAGTGGAGAGTGTTGAATTTAATCCTAATTGATTAAGTGGAAGCTTTCTAATTGCACTTGTTTTCATTGTATTGTACACTCTATTGAATAAGTGTGTAGTGTTATTTGCTTTCAGTTGCATAGAACTCCATTGAAGAAGTGAGATTAGCTAGATTTCTACCTAGTGCATTTACCTTTGAAATTTATTGCATTCTAGTTAGTTGTGTGGTCCTAAACACTGCATGCTCTCACCTTGCCCATATCAAGAACTAGGTGATCAAAAAGTGGAAAGGACATTGCATTGTGACTCATTTTCACTTGGTAGTATTTTCAAAAAAAATAGGGGTACATATTATAATGGGATAATGGCTTGAGCATAGAATATTCTACTAAGATTTGATCCTCTCGGTAGATGTTAAGGGACTAGGGTCAAGAGGCCATGAAATAGGAGCCACATCAATTGGAGAAATATGAGGTGTTGAAGTATGAAAATAAGAAGGTGAAGGAATTAACTTGGGTTTGAGCTATCAATGGGGTGGAGTAAGGTGGTGTTATTTTTATATTTTTCGAAGGGAGGAGATAGGATAATGTTTAGGGTCAAATTTTTTAGGATGTTGGGAATATATTGGTGATTCAGATGAAGAGGCAAGGTGGGGGATGCAATGAGAGCACTGGGAATGACATATACATTAGATAAGTTGAGGAGTTTAAGGGTAAGATGAATATTGGGAAGCCATAGAATAAGAGTGAGAAGGATAGAATTGATAAAAAGCACCTCAATTATTTTAATTTTTTTATCGTTTGATTTTTCTTAAGGGTTGTGGAGGTGGGTTGGAAGCAGTTTGGATGTCTATAGGATGAGTAGTAGGGAAGGTGTGACACTTACAAGTTCTAGGCCATTGATATTTCATAGGAATGGTTTAGGAAGTGGAGGGACATGGTTTTACACATTTTTCTTTCCTTTATATTGTAGGTTGTAGGGCATAAATAGAAGTGGGTGAGGTAGGTGAATGAGAAGTCAATAAGATAGATGGTCAAGAAGATTAAGGTGTATCCAATGAAGTAGGAAAAGCAATCAAATATTATTGTGGTGGAATTAATTTTTTAAGGAAATAATAGTAGTGTGTGCAAAATATAATATCAATGTGAGGTTAGGGTGGGTCAGAAGGGTTTGGCCAAAAATAGTCTAAGGAAAAGTGATGCATAGTAGAAAGTGGTTGATATGTGCTAGAAGGAATGATGAGGAGTTGACCATTATGAGGAAATTTGATGCATTGATGGATAAACAAAAAGGACAAACCACATCAAATTAAGCCAAGGATGACCTAAGAGAATACAATAGTAATTTGAGGTGGGATTGACATGACATAAAAAATTCAGGGATTTGGGTCCTAACTAGATAGGAAGGGTATACCTAGATAGGAAGGGTAATGAATCCAATAGTGGGGATATAGATATAGTATACATACATAAGTATATATGATGGATAATATTAATCTCACTACAACCTAGTGACATATAAGTGCTCCTTTATAACTATATTATTAAGGGTCATAGGATCCACCATAATGCCACAAACTATTTTATGGTGTACTTGTGCCTCAATGTAGAGGGGACCATTATAGCCATCATTAGGTGTGTCCTAAAGCAATAAAGCAATGATAGGTTTTAGAGTGTGTTCCAAAATATAATTAGAAGGTCACACATCCAATGTACCTACCATCTTAAAGAATGAAGAAGGCTCAAAATAAGGATCCTCATGAGTCTTGGGTGATATAGATGTAGGATTCAAATTAGGAAGGAAAGAAATAGGGGTGGTAAGATATACACAATTTGTAATGGAATCTTGAGGAATGGATTAGTATGGATTTGAAGGATTTTTTAGGGGGATAAATTGAATTGTTTCCCTTATCATTAATTTTTGCAACCTTTATGACATTAGAGTCAGTGGGAGCCTAGATAAGGTGTCATAGGTGTATGTACCTCCTAGGGACACAATGCTATTGATAGAAGGCTTTTATATTGTATATTTTTGGGAAGGGGGAGGTTTATGTCATTGGATCAAATAAGTGGTAACTAGATGACGTTGTTAAAAATAAGCTATTGAATAATGGTGTGAAGAGGATCAACTTGCTTTGTGAAGTAAAAATGTATTGTGAATGCAATGGTATTACTGATATGATAAAGGAGATGGCATGATTGTGTCAATATGGTTGATAGCTAATAAATTTTAAGATTTTTGAGAGAAGAAATTATTGTTCTATTTATAGTAAGTAGAACATGATGATGGTATTGAAGAAGCATGAGCAACTAGGGTAGTCAAATGGAGAACCTCAGACTAACTCATTATTTATTGATAATCACAATGTGGTGCATAAATGCATAAAGGAAGAGTAGCACATAAGAATAATTGTATGCTAAAATTGAGTGTTTGAGATCAAGCCAATGAAAATGCATTGAATAATGAAATTGAGAAGGGCATAAGAAATGAGAAAATAAAGATTGAAAACAAAAGAAAATCTATGATTTTCTCGAGGAACTTGTTTGTATTGAAAAAGGTTGATGAAAGTGACACGTGGACTAACATTTACTTGTAAATGTTGGAAGAAAAGAAGAACAAGTTGAATGAAAGAATGAATAGAGTGATTTGGAAGAGAGAAAAAACAATCTAGAACAACTTCTTTAAGAGAGCATGAGAATAGTTTTGCCAATAACTTACCATCAAATATGAAGCAACTACAAGAGGCAATAAATAGAAAGGCATGGGTTTCGATGTCCCCTTTACCATTTTATTTATTAAAATGATTGACCTCAAACTAAGGTAGGAAATTTGTTACAATAATTTCAATTGAAAGTAGAATACAATAGAAATATTATGTCATAGTTTGGGATGCAGAAAAAAGAGAGGCAAGCTACTTTCATAGGTTCCATTTGTTATGCATCAATTGATTTATAATCGGATTAGTAGTGGGGAGGAATAGGTGTAGTAGCAGAATTGGAAGTAGTGGTAGTGGCAATGAGAGTGGTGAATGGTTGGGAAAAAGGTTTGTGATGAGACAAATGGTCCAACCACATAAATGAAAGGAATAGGCTAAGAAGGGGGGATGAACCCATAACTAGAAATGGGGCTATGAGTAGTATGAGATAAAGAATAATCTATGTAAGGAGGTGAGATTAAAGAGGTAGCAACATGTGTAGGGTTATGAATGTGGATATTCGAAGAAGACTTATAATACATGTATGATAAATCATAGTGCAAGTCATATGACTAATCAACAAAAGCCTAAGGAAAGAGAGTTGTTGAAATGTTATAATCATATTATATTACACCATCAAATTATTTTAATATATTGATAATAATTCGCAAATATTATTTCATAAATGATAGTCATAATAGATAGATATAATTATTTTTATTGAATAATTGATCAAATATACCTAATTTGATTTATTAATTTCTAACTACTATAATTTCTTCTCAATAATGAAAATTACTCATTTCTTTTCCAAATTAAATTTGGTATTAGATCTATGTATGTGAGTGAATGCTATGATTATAAAGAGGTTCAAAATTCATGTGCAATGAAGTGGAGGAAAGTTTGCAAAGGTAGTTTCTATATATTATTGGTAGGACAAAGTTCATGCTAAAGAGATACACCCTTGAAAAGAAAATAAAATAAAATAAAAGAAAAAAATAACTATTAATGCCGTGCAACTACTTGTGGGAAAAGAATATTATTGGCATGAAGTAAAGTGAGGTTAAATGCTTTATTCAAAATCTCCACATGAGGACAAAGTTCATGCTAAAGAGATACACCCTTGAAAAGAAAAGAAAAGAAAAGAAAAAAATAACTATTAATGCCGTGCAATTACTAGTGGGAAAAAAATATTATTGGCATGAAGTAAAGTGAGGTTAAATGCTTTATTCAAAACCTCCACATGAGGACAAACAACATGCTAAAGAGATACACCCTTGAAAAGAAAAGAAAAGAAAAGAAAAAAATAACTATTAATGCCGTGCAATTTACTAGTAGGAAAAAAATATTATTGACATGAAGTAAAGTGAGGTTAAATGTTTTATTCAAAACCTCCACATGATAATCTATTGTTAGCCAATATTCTTGTTCTCAAGACACAAAACAAAATTTGTGTGAAGTAAAATAAAAGAAAAAAAAATCAAATAAATTTAATTTTGAACCCCACATGAGGAATAACTAGTACATCACAAAAGAAATCATGAAAGAAACAATGTCCCATGTGAGACATAGTGAATCATGAACTTAGTGAAATACTCACTTTCTTAAAAACATATAAAAATTATGAATGACTATTAAGAAAGTAATAAAAACATCCATACCATACCCACGTGAAAGAAAAAATTCTTGAAAACAAATCACATCACCACTAGCTAAAGCATTTCCATGGAATCTAAAAAATTAAAAGGTCAAAACAATATTTCTCCTCATTATTTCTAAAGTTTGGAAAGCATCATATTTTTTCTTTGAGCAAAATTCTGCAAGCAAAAAGAATAAACCCTCCCCGTAATCAGCAAAGACCCCCCCCACCATAAAGCACGTCCAAACACCCCTGATCCGCTAATTCCGGCACGCATGCAACGAAAGCAAAGGCCATGCAACCACGGCCTTACGTGCCGCCTTACCCGCACAGCTCAGACCATTCGCCATCTCTCATAAATAATAATTATCATTTAGGTAATCATCGTCCAAATAGACCCTTGATAATTGTAAAATAATTTAATATATTTTATCGTTAACTATATTAATATATTTTTTTTAAAGATAAAAAATTAAAAAGAATGATTTTTTTTTAAATAATTATTTTTTTATTTTTTAAATATGTTTTTCAAATTTTAGAAATAATGATGAGAAATATTTTTTAATTTTTAAGATTTCATGGAAATGCTTTAGCTAGTGGTGATGTAATTTGTTTTCAAGATTTTTTTCTTCAATAGGATCAAGATAGGCATGAAATAACGTGGATATGGTGAAGATGTTTTTATTACTTCCTTAATAGTCATTCACAACTTCTTCTTTTTTTAAAATAAAATTCTTCCATACCAAAGTTTGTCATGCATGATTCTAAGAAAGCGGGTATTTCACCAAGCCCGTGATTCGCTATGTCTCACATGGGATATAGTTTCTTCCATGAATTCTTTTGTGATGCACTAGTTCTCCCTCATGTGAGGGTTCAAAATTAAATTTATTTGGCTTTTTTCCTTTTATTTTACTTCACACAAACTTTGCCTTGTGTCTTGAGAACAAGAATATTGGCTGACAATAGATTATAATGTGGAGGCTTTGAATAAAGCATTTAACCTCACTTTACTTCATGCCAATAATTTTTTTTTTCCCACTGGTAACTACATTGGGCATTAGTAGTTGTTTTTTTTTCTTTTCTTTTCAAGGGTGTCTCTCTTTAGCATGAACTTTGTCCTACCAATAATATATAGAAACTACCTTTGCAAACTTTCCTCCACTTGACTCCACAAGAATTTTGAACCTCTTTAAAATCATAGCATTCACTCAAATACATAGATCTAATACCAAATTTAATTTGGAAAAGAAATGAGTAATTTTCATTATTGAGAAGAAATTATAGTAGTTAGAAATTAATAAATCAAATTAGGTATATTTGATCAATTATCCAATAAAACTAATTAATAAAGCATTTCCAAGTTTTATTGTTTGGTTTGGATTTTATTTTGGCAGATTGGTTTTGTCTTGAGTTCGCTTGAAGACAAACTTTTTCCTTTGAGCATGGATAACCTTTGCGAGGGTTTGTCGAGAAATAGTGGTTTCCATTTGTACAAGGTAAATGTGTGCTTGGAACGATCATAGGATCAATTGGTGTTGATAATACAACCTGATTCTGTGGCGAAGGATGTTGAACATTACAACAACCATGTGTCGATTTGTGAGTTCATCGGGATGCGAGTAGCATTCCCTTTTTTGGATTCTTCGGTGCGCAATACTTGGAACCTGAAAGGTGATTTTGATATAGTGTTGGTGGCCAACAATTTCGTCATGGTGGATTTTTCTTGTGTTGCTGATAGAAATAGGGCATTTGAAGGTGGGACTTACTTCTATAATCGGATGGGCCTTTTTATTAAACCTTGGCATGTGGGATTCAACTCTATTAAGGAACTTCCTTGTAGGGTTCCAATTTGGGTTCATCTCCCTCATTTGCCTTTGGAATGTTGGTGAAGTGATATATTGCAGATGATTGCTCTCATGCTTGGTAAGTCCATTGGGCCTTCACAACAAACACTGACTCAAAGGGTCCTTTCCTTTGCTCGTGTGTGCGTTGAAATTGATTTGAATAAATCGCTGTTGGATTTGATTGGCATGAGTATTGGGACTGCCTCATGGACCCAGTAGTTGGATTATGAGGCTCTACCCTTTCAATGTCATTTATGTCATGAATATGGTCACCTTCAACAGAGGTGTCTCAAAGCTGTTAATTATGCGAGTTCGGGAAATGCTTCTTCTCAGTCTACTCTGAAGATGAACAAAGGTAAAGCTCCCATGCAGGGGGTGGTGGTGGAAAAGGATGGCTTTGTTCTGGTTAAACCCCATAATAGGAATAGAGGTCAAAAGAGGACACTCAAGGACAAACATGAAGAGACTTTTAATAGGTTTGATGCCTTAAAGGACTTTGTTAGAGTAATAAGTTATTTCACTCAATTAATTTAATCATATTGATTAATTAATTAAGTCACTTATCACTTTAGTTACTTAAGCTAAACTTAGGCAGATTAATAATTAATTATTTAGTGTGCACACTAGGGTTTTCCTTTTAGGTTACTCTTTAGGGTTTCTTGATCTCCTTCATAAGGATTGATCTCACTGTAATTATTGGATTCTCTTAATGCATTTTTACAGCTTGAGGCTTGCAGAGCATCTTTGTTGTCTTGTTCATCCTTCATACTTTGTGATAGGTTATTGTATGCAGGTGATTCTTGGGGCTTGTGAGGTTGGGTTTCTCAACTTCTACATAGTATCAGAGCTTCAGATCTACAACTGTTTGTTCGTTGTTTTGAAGGATTTTTGTCTTACTGTGTTTTTCAAGTGTAAGGGTTTCAGCTAGGCATCTTTTTTGCAAGATCTGGGGGTAGCCAATTTTTTTGTACATTTTTGGGAAAAACGGACGTTGCCATTGCATTCAAAGCGCCCAAAAACCCTAGAATTTCCTGTCAAATCATCAATTTTGGAGAAGTTGGTTTTTGAGGCAAAAAAAAATTGCTAGAGAGGTCGTACAGCCTCCCCAACACGTAGTTTGAGGCATGAAAAATCAAAAAAAAAATTAAAAATCATTTTTTTCACCCATCGCCGGTGCCTCCAATTCAAAAGGTGAGCATCGCCCGCCAACCGCCCGGGGGCCACCAAGCGGCCACCCGCTAGCCGCTCAGCCAAGCGGCACCTCCATAGGACCATCGGTCGACTCTCAACCCCCACGGGCTTAAACTCACCAGCCCTAATTCTATTAGCACCCAGGCGCTACGCGCCAAGCCCTGCCATCGCCTCCAACTCCCAATGTGGTCACATTGGTGACCAGGGGCTCCGCCCCAACCCCCATCCGCTAGCCCCCTGGTTCTGCATGCGACCAGGGGCCAAATTTTTTTAGCCCCTAAGGGCTCTAGAGGGCTTATTAGGCATTTCTAGAGCACTTTCACGAAATCGGGCATATCTTTTGCGTACAATCTCCATTTTTCAAAAATGAGATATCATTGGAAAGGTGGTTCCAAGCACAACATTGTGGTACTAGTGTTTCTGTTTTGATGTCGTTTTCTCCTATCAAAGTTAGAAGATGTTTTTTGCACTCCAGGGGGCGTAACTTTTGTGTCCAGGCTTCGTTTTGCGCAAATGAATATGCGTCAGAAAGATGGTTCAGTGCTCTGCACAATGATCAAACTTATTTTCCCATATTTTTTCCCAGGTATATTTTATTCAGCTTTTTGTGTTTTCACAGTTTGCTTAATTACTTGGACATTTTAGCACTTGGGAATCTCTTGTTTGCGTCATTTGGCTCTATTTCATTTGATCTACATGTTGTAAGGTCAATTTTCTTAGATTGTTTAATTTGAAGAGTTATCATGGGTTTTTCTACTCTCCCTTCAATTGTAATTTTGGAACGGGGTAATTATGAGTCATGGGCAAAGGGCATACTTACACACTGTAGGTGGCTTAATATTTTGCCTTATTTATATGATCTCATACCTGAACTAGCCATTTCAGAGGGAAAATTCGCTTGGGATATCATTAGAGATCACATAGTAGGACTTATATTGTCTAGTGTTGATAATGACATTGTGTGGGCTACCTCAGACATTTTGTGTCCCCACCCACTTTGGACACATCTTTGGCAGATCTATGGAGACCCCAATATCTCTCCATTCCCAAAGGATCTTGCTTCAGATTGTCTCTTACCCATTTCTTGGAGGGAGAATATACCCTTTGATCATAATACTTTAGAGGAGCTTGAGTATTTAGACATCCTTGCATGTTCTGATGGATCAGAGGCTTGTCTCACAGTTCCTACTCTTCAGACTGAGATTACACATTTATCATCCATTGTTCTTGATGACATCAGTATCGCCACATTGTCCCCTATGGATTTAGTTCGGCATCATGACCATCTTGGTCACTCATTATCTGCTACATCATGGGATTCTTATCTTGCAAACATATTATTGTTTGTTGAGTCTCACACTGCAGATCTTGAGGATTATTTTGAGGACATGCATCTCCTCTACCTTGACAATTAGGTTATCACTGTATGCCCACCATTATCCGTGGATTTAGAGGTTGCATTTTAGGATTCTTCACATCAGTTTGGATTTGGCATCATTTGTTTCAGTTCAGACAGAGAGATTCCTCAGCATCCTATCATGGCACATATCTTGAGATAGATTGGTTCATCACTCTTCACAGGGTTTCTTTGACATCGTCCTTTGGATCCGTTTCTTCGCAAGGGGAGGAATATTATATGTTGCTTTAGGATCTCCTTTTGGATTCTACATCAGACATCTACTATTGTGACAAGAGTTTCTTCATTGTGGGGGGGCCTTCTTGTCTCTTTCTATCTCTCCTATGGAGACCATTGTACATGTACTTATATGATAAAAGTTGTCTATGGGGGTTAGCATGTAATCCACCTTCTATCCTTTTTCTATTAGTGCATTACATTCTTTTCTTTGCATCCTATTTTGGGGAGGATTTTTGTTCCCACTGGGTTTTCTCCTTTACCTCGTTTGGTTTAGTTTGCATTGCATTTGTAAATGGGTACCTGATCAGGCCTTTGTTTATGGGACCCATCTTTTCTTTCATGCATCTTTTTCCTAGTGTTTTAGCTACTCCCTAAGTTCCTCTTAAGGGGGGGTATTAGAGTAATAAGTTATTTCACTTAATTAATTTAATCATATTGATTAATTAATTAAGTCACTTATCACTTTAGTTACTTAAGCTAAATTTAGGCACATTAATAATTAATTATTAAGTGTGCACACTAGGGTTTTCCTTTTAGGTTACTCTTTAGGGTTTCTTGATATCCTTCATAAGGATTGATCTCATTGTAATTATTGGATTCTCTTAATGCATTTTTACAGCTTGAGGCTTGTAGAGCATCTTTGTTGTTTTGTTCATCTTTCATACTTTGTGATAGGTTATTGCATGGAGGTGATTCTTGGGGATTGTGAGGTTGGGTTTCTCAACTTCTACAGACTTGACTCAAGAAGAAGGAGTTCCTCTAGATATGCAAGTAGGGGATGAATCCATAGCTAAGAACCTAGAGTTTCAACCAATTTCTTCCTGCAACCCAAATCCAGAGGAGGATTTATCTATTTAGTTGGATATGGGTAGACCTCCCTCAATTTATGTCCATGAGGCGATTAGTTCGGTGCCAAGGATTCTTACGGGGTTTGTGATCCCCAATTTTGGACCCATAAGTGAGAAGGGTGTTGAAGAGATTGGTAAAAGCAATTCATCTTCTCTTGCTTTGGGCCTGCAATAGAAACCCTTGAAAATGGGGCCCTTGAGAAGCCCCTTAAAGCAGGTAGGAAGAAGGATTAGTAAAAAGTAAAGTTAATTGGTGAATCGTTGGTGGAGTCTGGCTCAATGAGGACTATTGATTCTCACTTCTCCCAACCTCAGTGATGATTGTGGTATCGTGTGTTGGGGCACAAGGTAGCTCTAGGGGACTGGCTTGTCTATGGGATATGCGCAGAGTTATTCCTTCTTGGTGGCTATCTTGCAAGTACTCTATTTTTCTTGTTGCTTCTAGATTGGAGTTGAGTGAGATAATTTTGTTCTCTAACATATATGCTCCTACTGACTTCCTTGGTAAGATGAATTTATGGTCGCATATTAGATACCTACGTTTTTGGATCCTTTTCTTCCTTGGATTTTAGCAAGTGATTTCAATGCTATCTCCTCTCTGGAGGAGAAAAGAGGTGGTACTACCCATTTGGACCCCTCCTCGAATCTCCTTAGGGACAATGTGGCCCATTTGAATCTTGTGGATATCAAGCCTCTGAATGGGATGTTTATCTGGAACAATAGAAGGACTGGAGATGCTACCATTTTTGAAAGGCTGGATAGGTTTTTGGTATCCATCTTTTGGGTTGGTGATAGATGGGTGACTATTTTTGAGATTTTGGATTGGCGGGGATCTAATCATTAGCCAACCAAATTCTCTGCTTTATCCTCTCGATGCTCTAAAAAGGAGTCTTCAATTTCAATTCATGTGGCTTCGAGATGTGTCTCTTCATGACCTTGTTCCTGGATGGTGGAGTGTTGGGAAGCCAACTTTTGGCACAAAAATGTATTCCTTTTCCAAGACGCTTCAGTTCATCAAGTATAAGTTAAAACGTTGGAATAGATACCACTTTGGAAATGTGTTTCAAGCTAAAAGGGCTACTCAAGAGCATTTGCACTCTATTTCTCGTCAAATCTAGGATTAGAGACTCATTGAGGATTTGAGTAGGATGGAAGCCTTGGCAGTGAAGGATGTGGAGGAATGGGAACTTCATGAGGAAATATTTTTTAAGTAGAAGTCATGCATTGATTGGCTACAAGAAGGTGACAAGAATACTTTGTTCTTTCATAATTCAGTCAAGGATAGAAGGAAGGGCAACATTTTTTCTTCTCTTGTGTCTCAAGAGAGGGAGCATCTTTACTTTGCTGCTAAGATTTTGAAAGAGGTTGTTCGATTTTTTTTGCTTTGTTGTCTAATGACTCCCCTCTTTCCAGAGCAGAGGAGGCTTCAATTTTAGCTTACATCCCTTCTTTGGTGATGAGTGAAATGAATGATTCTCTTCTCAAAGCTATCTCCTTGTCTAAGGTGGAAGATATAGTGTTTCAAATGAAGAAAGGAAAGGATCCTAGTCCCAATGGGTTTTTGATTGAGTTATTTCAAGAGTTTTGGGAGGTTATTAAGCTTGACCTTCTCAAGGTTGTTCAAGAGTCTCAACAGAACAAGAAAATGCTAAGAGTTATGAATGCCACTTTTTTGGCTCTCATCCCTAAGTGGGAGGGCGCTAACTCTTTGGATCTCTTTAGACCGATTGCCCTGTGCAATGTGGTGTACAAAGTAATTACTAAGCTAATTGTTAAACATCTAAAGCCATGGTTGGGTAGGTTGATTTCTGAGGAGTAGGGTGGTTTTGTGGTTGGTAGGAAGATTCTTGATGGTGTGGTGATTTCAGCTAAGATTGTGCATTCCATGGCTTCCTCTAGGGAGAATTCTATGTTTATTAAGTTGGACATGGCCAAAGCCTATGATCATGTCGAATGGGACTTTCTATCCAAAATTTTGAGGGTGTTTGAGTTTGATATTACCTAGATTGAGTGGGTTATGAGCTGCATCACTTCCTCTTCCTTCTCTATGTTGGTCAATGGGGAGCCTCAAAGCTCTTTGGGGCTTCTAGGGGCCTATAGTAGGGGGGTCCTTTATCCCCATACTTATTAATTTTTATGGTTGAGGGGCTTGGGAGATTTTTCAAATCTTGTGTGGAGCTTGGTCTCATTCAAGGTTGGCACTAGGGTAATAATTTACCCTCTCAAGCCCACCTTCATTTTGTGGATGACATGGATTTGATGGGATTAGCTAGAGTGGATGAAATGGTTAACTTGAGGAAGGCCTTGGACTGTAATTTGGTTGCTTCAAGACAGAGCATCAATGAGGGTAAGTCCTCAATTTATTTCTTTAATACTCCTAAGCTTATTCAACAATGGATTGTCAGGATCCTCAGGTTCCAGATTGGTTCACTTCCCTTTATTTATCTTAGTATTCCTATAGTTGTGCACACACTTCCAAAGGTGTTTTGGTAGGATGTTATTGAGAAATTTCATATAAAGGTCAATCATTGGACTTGTAGGTGGCTCTCTACTATTGGCATAGTTACTTTTTGAATTTTGTGGTCCAGGCTCTCCTGTTGTATAGGTGCTTTGTGTAATCTGCCCCTACCAACTTTGTCAAATACTTTGAGCACCTTTGCTATCAGTTTCTTTGGTTTGGTAATCTCCTCTTGAGGAAGTAGAGTCTAGTTAAGTGGGATGATGTGTCTAGGCTAAAGCAGGAAGGTGGCCTTGGTTTACAGTGAGCTAGTTTAAATGGTCAAGCTTTGGCAACTAAATTTTATTGGTATTGGTGCTCTCAACAGTAGCAGACTTGGGCTAAGATCCTCACCTCAAAATATCTTGGAAGTATGGAGTGTGTGGATGTGCCTAGATATTGCTTGTCAAGTAAAGGTTCTATGGTCTGGAATACCCTTAAGAGGGGAGCTAAGTTGATTAAGCGAGGCTTGTTTTGGATTTTCAACAGAGGTTCAGATGCTTTCTTTTGGTACGATTCTTGGGACAAGCACCTTCCTATTATGTCAACACATCCTCACGCGTAGGATTTATAAAGGATTTTTTTGGAGGTTAGTTGGAGTCATGTAGAGGACTTCAAAACCCCTCATGTTTTGGTGTAGGCTACTATGTTTCGGTGGAAGGACTCACATGAGTGGCCTCCTAGGGGCTTGATGGAGGATCATCAAGAGCTTGCTTGCATTCTAGTTGGTAGAGTGTGTAACTCTCTTTTGGAGAGGGATGTTTTGGCCTAGGTTCATGACTAGAAAGGAAAATTCATTGTTGCCTCTGGTTATCAAGTGTTGGATAAAAAATTGTTTAGAGGAATGGGAGTCCCCCGATGGAAGCAGATCTAGAACAAATTTTCTTGGCCCAAGTGCAATTTCTTCTCTTTTCTTGTGATGCGTGGAAGATGTCTAGCTTGGGAGAATATTTGGAAATACAGTTTTCAAGGCCCCTCTAGGTGTGTTTTGTGCTCTAATAGTGATGAGAACATTTCTCACCTCTTTTTTTAGTGCTCTTTTGTTAGGGAGATATGGCATTTCTAGTGGGAATCCTAGAATCAACCATGCAGAAATGCCTCTTCTTTGGAGGACTTATGGGCTAGGTTGGGGAACTCTCCTATTAAGACTTATTTCCTTCACATTGCTTGGACAATTGGTCCCAACTTGATTATCTGGCATATCTGGATGGAGCACAACCACAAAATCTTTTTAAATAAGAAGCTTCACGTGAGGCAGGTTTGGATGATAATTTTGGGGGTTATTCGAGAGATTGTAGCAGCCAAGTGTGATCTTTCAATCCCCATGATTCTTGATGAATGGGGGTGGTTCAGAGTCTTGGGCTTCCTGTTTGTGGTAAGGGGGACCTGGATCTAGTCTGGGTCAGAGTGTTCGAGGGAAGGTCTTGAGAGAGGGTCATTGAAGACCTCCTGATCCCCTTGGGGTGTTGAAGATTAATATTTATGGGTCCTCTAGAGGTAATCCTAGTCACGCTGGGGTGGGAAGCATTGGAAGAGATAGTTCTAGAGTTGTTGAGTTCTTCTTCTCAGAATATAGAGGTCAAAACTCTAACAATTTTATGGAGGCTTTGGCTATTGTCTTGGCGTTGAAAAGGGATTATGCCCTTGGTTGGAGAAGGATAATTTGTGAGTCTGATTCCCAGATTGTGATTGACTTATTGAATAAGCGCTAATTGGAGGAGGTGAATTGACAGTTGGCTATCATGGTTCGTCAAATCATGTCTTTGTGGGGAGTGTGATATTGTATCACATTGTGCCATATCCCACAGGAGTGGAATAAGGTGGTTGATGGCTTGGCTAAATGGGTGTCTGCGTGGAGGGGAGATTGGAATGTGGGAGATTAGGGTGGCCTTCCCAAGAATTTGTCTCAGGAGCTAGAATAGCTAGTTACAGAGGATATGAGATTATTCTTAGGTGTTAATTGATGGCTCTTTTGTAGGCTTTGGGCCCTGGTGGGCCAGTTGGTCTTTCTTGCATTGTATCACTTTCTTGATTTAATAAAGTTTTTACCCCTTTTTAAAAAAAATGTTCTATTTGGACATTTTTTAAATTTAAAATTACAAGTCAATTTTTTGTTATGTTTTGTAACAAAAAAGAATGGCATCATAATATTTAGTATAAATGATGCATGTGATTCACATTTATGAGTAAAATTGTCATGTAAAATTACTATATCTAATGCCTAAAATATTTACAATATTGATGTTTGTGGCTTCAACCCTATAAATCATCAGGGAGAAATAAGGGTGAGATTTCTTGTTGGCTCAGAGATAAGGAGCCCATAAAACTCCTAAACACTAGCTCACACTACCAAAATAATGCTTTTTGACTCAACTTTTGAAAGGAGAAAATTATGCCACTTGGAAAACCAAGGTATAAAATCAACTTGAGTTTGAAAATTTGTGGGATATATAGTTTTTAGACATATCACTAGACCTACACAAGCCCAAGTTGAATAGAATTGGTTTGATAAGACCAAAGTCATAATATTGTTTGGTGTTTCTAATGAGGTTCAACCTCATATCTGAATAGCCATAACTTACAAAGAGCTTTCAGATCACCTCATGATAGTATATGAGGCCAAAATTTAAAATATTATTTTTGCAACATCAATTATATTATTTACAAATAAAAAGCAATGAAGAAGTGGAGACTTTTTTTTATAATAGATGCAAAGATAAATGGATCATTGCAATAATTAAAGGAAGATATTTTAGATGAATCTCTTCCACCTATTCTCATGAGACTATTGTCCCCTTCATTTTGTTTTTATCAGGCATCTCAATATAGCTCTAGCAAAAAACCATCTTTTAAGGAATTGATGATTTTTCTTCAATAAGAGGAAATTTATGGTTAAAACTTAGATTCCCCAAATAATTGTGCCCTCATATATTAGTAGAAAGGAAAGAAACTTGAACATTAGAGTGCAGGTCTATCAAGCTCATCCAAATCCAAACAAGATTCAAAATCTTCTACATATAAAAAGAAGTGTGTTGTTTATGGGAAGAAGGGATACAATATCTCGTAATGCTAGTATGATCCCTTTGTAAATTATAAATATATCTAGTGAAGGCCAAAAAAAAATTCTTATGGTGACAAGAAAAATAATCCCCATCAGTAGAAAAGAATAACAGGCAACATGAAAACATTGCTTCCATGTATCATTTTGATGAAGAATATTTCTTATATTTTGTAGAAACTTAGGTTACCACTTCTAGTAGTCTTGTATGGTATATTGATTATGGTGCATCTAGACACAAGACAAGTGAATATGAGCGGTTCTATAACTTCATCGACTTCATACAGGCAAGTGTGACTTGGAAATGATACCTCCTATGAAGTGCAAAGTATTGGAGTTTTTTTTACCACTCAAAACTCACAAGTGTCAACTTAAAAATGTTCTATATGTTCCAAGGCTCTCAATGGACCTTTTATTAGTAAATCAATTATTAGATTATAGCTTAAAGGTTAAACTTTATTTATCTTATTGTGAGAAAATTTGTTTCTCTTGCTTTAGGGGTCAAAAAATGTTTCAACTTATTGATGTCACTCATGAAGACATGACTTGTTGTTGAAACTAGTTCATCCACTACTCTTTGGAATATAATAGTTGACCATATCAAATTTGGCTACCTTATTGCATCGAGTAAAAGTAATATGGTGCAAATACCTCCCCCCATGCAAAAAATATTTATTTTCTCCAACTATCTTTCTAGGAAGCAACATCAGGATCCTTTTCCTATTACAAAAATATGAGATTTAGTCCCTTGGAGTTGGTGCACACCAATATATGTGAACATGTGACACCTATTCATAATAATGTGATTTTTTTAAAATTTCATGAATGTGTATTCTATAAAAATATGTCTATTTATTAAATCATAAAGATCAGGATTTTGAAAAATTCAAAGAATTTCAAGCCATTATAGAAATATCTTCTAGTTACTCTCTCAAATAACTCCATTCAAATCGAGGGGAGGAATTCACTAATAAATATTTTTCACACTACTTGTAGGTACATGGGATTGAAAAATAGTTGACTACTACCTACACACCTCAATAAAATTGTCTTGCAAAAAGGTATAATAATACTATTGTGTAAATAGTGTAATATATGTTAAAGGATGTAGATCTAGCTCCTATATTTTGGGTTTAAGTAGTTCATATGTTTATGTACTTTTTGAATCAAGCACCCACCAAATTTATTAAGAAAAATAATCCTAAAGAAGCATGGATCATAGATTCAAGCATATTCCTAAGGTGCAAAGGATAATGTTGGAGGAAAACTCTTGTAAAGGTATTTTCTTGGGTATATTTTAGAGTTGAAGGTATATTAGCTTATGAATTTATTTGTAAATAATGTGTGCATTAATAGGTATGTATTATTATGAGAAAAGGGATGTATCACCTCTTACTCATCGTCATAGTTTAGTTCTCAAACACTAGGAATTATTGAACTTGAAGATGAGGAAATTGATGAAGAAACAAAAGAAGAGGCTTTGTTTGAAATGGATATGTTTCTACTTCTTTCACTACCTTAATTCTCATATCTATGCACATAAATATTCCTAAGTGGTAGTATACCACAATTAAGGATGCCAAAGTAGATGTAGTCACAAACGAATTTTCCACTAGGCTAAAGACTCACAAAAAGTCTTGTGAGGAAGTTAATTCCTCTCTAACGTACATATCTATTCAAAGTTTTCAAATGGAAACATTAAAATGTGCTCTTGAGCCACCACCTTAAAAATATGCTATAGATGTAGAATATTAGGCATTTCTAAGGAACAAGACATGGAAAGTTTTGGATCTTCCATTGAGGAAGAAAGCTATTGAATGAAAATAGGTCTTAAGAATCAAATATATAGAAAATGGTAGTATTGCCAAGGACAAATCTATTGACTATGATGAAACTTGTGCCCCCACAACAAAGATCATCAAATGGTTTTGGCAATGATGATACAATTTGGTTGGAAAGGTCATCAAATGGATGTCAAGAGTGAATTTCTTAATGTAGATATCAAAAAATATATCTACATGGATCAAATTAAGGGGTATACTTCACCAAGCTAACAATAAAAAGTGTAATAACTTGTGAAATCCATATACAATCTAAAGCATGCTTCTTGAGCTTGGTATATCAATATTGATGAGCATCTCCTTCAACATGGATGCACTAAGAATCTATGTGCTCCCTATAAACACCTAAAATTTGACCATACCTAACCACACTTGAATTTACCCTACCCTAGCCATTAATTAAATAATTATTCCTTTATCCACCAGTTCAACTAAATAAATATTTATTATTTAATTAATTAAGTAATCTATCATCTTTATCCCACCTTCTTCTAAGTCATTAAATAAATAAATAATAATATTTATTTATTTATTTTAACCTTCACCTTTATCCCCCACTTTAATGAAATAAATATTTATTATTTATTTAATTAATTTAACCTTCACCTTTATCCTCCACTTTAATCAAATAAATATTTATTATTTATTTGATTAATTTATCTTTCACCTTTATCCCCCACTTTAATTGAATAAATGTTTTTTATTTAATTAATTAATTTATCATTCCACATCACTCTTCTTCAATAATTAATTAAATAATTTTATGATTTAATTAATTATTGAGATTCACATTTCACTTTCATTTTTTGTGAGCATTTTTGAGCCAATGCTCGCATAAAAGATGGGAGCAGCTACGAGCAGGAAAGGAAGCAGAGGTGGAATTTTGAATTCCCCTAAAGGTGAGGATGGTGGCGAAGCTGATTATGAAGATGATGATCTGGTTTGCTGGTTTCTAAGCATCCCTCGACGTCTTTTTTTCTTGCTAGGTGCTTGGGGGAGGATACTCTAGCCCTCTCTCTATTTTGTTTGGGATGTTTTTGTTGTTTCTTGGTCATTTGTTGCTAAGTCGGTTGAATTTGCCTCTGGCTGGTTCTGCTTGTTGGAAGATGTTGTCTTGCCTTTGGATGGTGTGTTGGTTGAGTGGTCATCCTCCTTTGCCTTTTCTTCTTGTGAGGGGCATTGGCTTGGTTTCTTCGGTGGTGTTGTTGAAGCTAGGCATTCTTTTTTGGCTTTTTCCCATCCCTAGCTCTACTCTGTCTGTGCGTTCAGTGGTTGGCTTGGGTGTGGAGCTAGTTATTGCTCTTGTGGTGAGGACCCTTTTGGCTGTGTTTTCTTTGTTCCACTTGGGGACGATGGTGGTTGTTGTGTTCTCCTTTGCTACCTTCGTGGTTGTGATCGTATTTTCTGTGTGAGCTTTTGCTTTTCCTTCCTCTTAAGTTTGGTGGTGTAGCCCATGTTCACTATTGATGATTTTCTCATCTTTGTTGGTGTAAGATTTTTGTCTAGGTGTTGTTGGGGGAGCTCCATTGTTTTTTTCACTTCCTCTCTCTATGTGGGGCTAGTGGGTGCTTCTGGTCAGTTTCTATGGTGGTTGTGGAGTTTTGGCTTTATGATGCTGAGGTTTTTGTTGTGCCTTGGAGAGGCTTCCTTGTTTGTGGTGGCTGGTGTTTTTCTGTTGCTTGTGAATGATTTGTGGTTGGGGCTTTGCCCTGGTGAGAATCTTGGTGTATGATTTTGTAGCATTCTTGTGGGTCTTATAACTTGCGAAGTGGATGTCTTCAATTCTGATTTTCTGGCTCTGGAGGTTTTGAGGCTCAAAATTTTTTGGGCCTATTTTTCTATGGTTTTTAATGGTTTGCAGATGATCTTCATGGGGGTTGAGAAATCTAAGGTTTTGGACCTATTGTTCCAGGTTGGCCTTTCTGCTATGTTATTTAAATTCTCTTGGTACTTACGTTAATGGTTGCTAAGTGTATCCTATTGGTTGTGATGCTCCAAATGCTCTTTCTGTTAGCTCAAAGAAGTCTATTTTCTTGAATCTTGACTGAGGTGCTTCCTTTAGCTTCCTTATTGTACCAATTGTTTGGGTTGTCATGGGGTGAAGTGACAACTTGCTCTACTGGTGTGCCAGCTTCCTGCTTGGTTCTATAGTTGAGGTCTCCTATGGAGGTGGAGACTCCCTCTTTTGAGGTGGAGCCCTCTCCTTTTGAGGCGGAGTTGGATGTTGTAGGCTTGGTGGGAAGCCCCCTCTTCTTTTGTTGGTTCCTTTTGAGGTGGAGCCTATATGTGCAAGAGATTAGGAGCACTAGTGGTTTTGGTTCTCATTTCATCTTCTCTTTTAGAGGGGATCTCTCTCCTATAGAGGTGGATTATGAGTTGGAGCTCCAATCAAGGTGGTGCTTTGGGTTGGCTTTAGATCCTCAGATTTTTGTTGGGCTCTCTCACTTATCCATTGTGGTGGGGATCTTTGTTGTGCTGGTTTTTCTTACTAAGAGGGGTTGGTGTTTTACTACTGTTGTTGTTTGGGTGGTACTACTTGTGGGATATTATTTCTCCTATAGAGGTGGAGAGGCAAGTAGGTTGATGGGGGATCTCTACTCCATCAAAGCTAATGGTGCTTCTAGTTTGTATTTGGATTCTCAAAGTAATAAGGTCGATGTAGGATGGTTCTATCAACGAGCTCTTAAACAGTATAGATTTGAGGAACAGTTGGTCTTACCCACCCTTGAGGAGGTTGTTGTTTTAGGATGTTGTTTTTTCATCTTGTAAGGTGGCCTTTTGGCCTATTTTGTTGGTTGTAAGGTCTGGTTTGAAAATCCTCTTGCTCTGGTTAGATGGCTGCTCTGAAACTTTTGGTGCTTAGTTTTATTATCTGTTATAATTGCAAGGTTGAGACACTATTTTTCCTAACTTTCTTTATATCTATTTGATATATCATATAGTTATCTCTTTGATCTTTATGGAATTTTTATTATCAATTATAATCTATTTTATTATAGTCATATTCATTAGTCCAAGACCTTTCTTTGTGAAACTACTAACACATTTGTGTTGCAACTACATTTATCCAAGGTATTATCATTTGACTAGTCTTAGTTGTACACTTCTTTTGTAAAGGTTAGTGAGCATGTTTTTTTGTGTCTTTGGGTGAGTGGTGTGTATACTCTCCTTGTGCACCTTAATGTTATCATGAGGATAAAAACATCACTTGTTTTTTTGTTTTTAATTGTCATCCCAAAGAACCCAACATTTATATTCTCTCCCCTTGCACTTCGTACAATATTGGGTAACCAAAAACACTTGGATAATTTATTTTAGGAGGTCTTCCTAGGTATTTCATCACCCTAGGGGATGACCTCAACTCTCATATTCTATAAAAGTATAAAGAGTAGGAGGTGAATCAAAAGAAACCTCTCTTGGAAGTAGAATCTTGTCAATATAGGTTGAACCTCCGAGAACTTTAACCTTGGAGAAGTGAAGGCGGAGAATGGGTTACCCTCTCCTAACAATTATTTGGAATTATTCCCTTTCATTTATGGATTGGGCCTCATGTACCCTTGAGGTATTTAGAGGACTCTCTAGTATCCTTGTTCATCCTAGCTTAAGACCCTTTGGTTGTTTCTTATTATGGTGCAAGGTAAAATATCATGCCTAAAGTTACTCACCATGTATCTCCCTGAGTAGAGAGAAAATATTTGAGAAAGGTGTTAAAATAATCCAAAGAAAAGGAAAATGTGAGACCATGTTCCATTGGATCCATACCTATCAAATCTTGAAAGATAAGTTCCTTGCACTAATCTTGAGGTATTAATAGATTAAATTCTATTGTTGGGCTCGCATAAAGTTAACATTCCCACTTGAATAATTTGAAGCTTGTGCAAGTTCTTAGTGTGTATTCTTTTGCTAAACTAGTGTAACCTATCTTCTTAATTCCTCAATCCACTTTGTTTGTTTGTGTTTTTCAAATATATCTCCTAGTCAAGAAAGAAAAACTTTTATCTAAATCCAACCAATCTTCCAATATTCTCTTTATCCAAATCCACTTACCCGATCCCTCATCTATACAAATCAATCAAACCACTCTATTCTCCTTCCAATCTTATCCCCCATCCATCTATAATTCCTCACCCGAAGCACAAGGTAAAACTTGAAAGAACTTTTTTTTGAAACAACCACAACATCAAAGATGTGACATCAACATATCACACTTGCACTACAAGGTGCAAAAAAGTGGCTTATGGAATATAATAACATGAAGGTCATAATGAAAAGGATTACCTTGCCACTACATAATAAGGTGGCGCTAATGAAATATTATACAATAGTGGGAAAATCCACCACTATGAATGTGAGAATGGTGATAACACCTAATGATGATCAAGTGCTAATCCACAACCATTTCCAATCACAACACTACACAAGGATGGGATGAGGGAATCATACAACTCAAATCTAACCCAAACATTCTTTACAACATGCTCAAGTACTAACATCAATAGCAGAATGTCTAGGAGCCTACACCGATCGACTAGACGACAACACTATCAAATTGGAGATAAGGAGTAATACGAGGATACATTCACCTAAAATCCACTCACACCTACCTCAATAAAACTATGTGTACAAGGACAACACATGACATTATGTCACAACACAATTTAAAGACTTGGAACAACAAAACATCATCGAAAATGGAGGAATAATCTTGTTCAAGGAGAAAAACACTTTGACTAGGCTTGTGAGGTTTAGAAAATAAAAAACAATCATCACGGGAAAGATATGAGGCATAAAAATTATCTAGTTATGGATTTAGGATAGGAAAACCACTAGCTAACTAGTAGGAAGCATTAACATTTTGGATTTTGTATTGGGAACGAGGTTGTCCCAATACAAAACCAAGCCACCTAAATGGAGTTAGCTAATTTTGAGTCTATCTACACTTAGAACAAGGTCACCTCACTACTAAATAGGTTGTACCAATACATAACCAAGTTGCACCACAACTAATAAGGCCACACACACTTAGACACATTCTAGGTTGAGTTTGATCAATTATGGGCAAACCAAGCTACCTAGATGTAGCACCACACCACCCAAACTCACATAAAGACTTAAATTCATTTTAAACCCAAAAAAAATATTTGTAAGTTCATTTTAACATCACATTGCATAAACATGAATAAATTCACTTATGATCATGCTAAAAACTAATATCGAGACAAGTAAATAAGATTAGTTCACTATCATTTTTACTTGGATATAATCCATACCAAGAAGAGAGGTCCAAAATAACACAATATTACAATTACAACAAATAGGACTCAAATTTTCTTTACAAATATAATTTGCATCATAATCTACAAAAGGAAGAAAGCAAGAAATAAGCATGATAACCTTTACCACATTGAATCCATCATCTACTCCACCATGATCCTTTGATCCCTAAAGGTGGTTTCCATGCCACCCAACCTCATGGAATCAAAAGATTCACTCACATCATTCTAGGAGATAGTCACATGGGCCACAAGCACAACACTCATGCTAAGCACATTGGGAGATGGCTTACACACACATCATTCAAAAATTATACACTCAACATACACATAATATATAAAACACTCATCTAATATCACAAGAGGGATCAAGCACAGGTAGGATCGAATACAATTCCACATTGGACACAAACATAAAAGGACAAACACAAAACCATCATTGGGAAAACTCACTAATGTCATACAAAAATATCATCATTGGGAAAAATCACCAATGGCATAACATAAGAATTCCTCATTGGGAAAAATCACCAATGACACAATCAACAACATGCACATGGAAGGGAATACATCTTTTATGTGCTACTCAACTACACTAGGGTTAGATATTAGAGAGAAAGAGAGGGAGTGTCATCGTGGACACTCATGTGAGGCTCAGTGCGAAACCGAGTACCCTCTCATATAGACGAGGACACTTGACCTTACAAATTTTACACTCACTGAGCAGATTATCTTCATCGATCATCCTTAGCCTATACGAGCACTCAAGGCATGAGATGGGCATACATTATCTTAGCTAATTAATTGCCTATATTTCATTAGCTTTCACTTGTTAAGAAAACTCCCCACAATGTGATTGCCTACATGCCACTTTGGGTTAGATTCACATTGGGAGTCACTCCCATACCTTCTCTAATACCTACACTCTAAGCTCATCACATCCTCCAATGAATGTGGCACAAAAAATAAACCACAATTTCCATTTTCATTAAAATTTCATATGTTTCCACAAGATCTATTTTAATAGTTCACAAAGTACACTTTTGTTCAAACATTCAAAAACATCATATTTCATTGGAGACCTTCAAATTTTCTCAATATTTTAACATACCAAAAACCAAAAAAATCTCAAGATTCCATTAAAATTTCTTCAAGAATTTGAAAATACCCTGTGGTGTCAAAAGTGCCCAAGACCCCTTTTAAGCTACAAAATACAAATTTTACACATTTCCCAAAAAATAGGCATCGTAACCCTATTTAAATGAAAATTCTCAAAATTTTCATAAAATAAAATGTAGCATGATTTTTTCTTAAATAAAATGCATTAGGAAGTTTTTACACTCCCTTAATTCTAATCTAACTTTTTGAATTGAAAGAAACTGAGCAAAGGAGAAAAATTTAATAATTTAATTCAAATTATGACCAAGTTTAAAATGGAGAATACCTCAAGCGCACCAAACGAAGGCATATGAAAACTACCATGCACACCCCTCTTCCATTTCCTATCCCATTGAATTCCCCTTCCAAATGCACTTTCAATCAACAATTAAAATTTTCACCACGAGAAGGTTTTCTCCTCTCTCAATTTCTTCCCAAAATAAAATTACATAATGAAAATAAAACCCCTTTTTTTCCTATTTACCCTTTTTCCAAATAAAACAATATAAAATTCATTTTTCTATTTCTTAATTTATAATTCCTTTCATTTTCCCCAAAATCCAATTAACCATTTAGATTCATTTGTTAATATCATTTCATATTTAAATCTATAATTTAAATTCATATAAGCATAATTAAATTTACAAAAAAAAATAAAAAATAAACTAAATATCAAACATAATTTCACTAGATGTCCACAAAAATGGTATGGTATCCAGAATCATACCAAATATGGTATCTGGGTCAAAACTAGTCAAATATGACACATACCATACTAGATTCAAGTACGATTTAAAAATAGATAGGGAAGCCAAATGTGACATCTTCAAATTAACAATAGTTGGGGAATAACTCAAACTTATGTAGCTAGGTGGAGAAATAACCATGTACATGTAACCACTCAATGCACGTCAAGGGTACCTACTCAATGTATATATAGTCGAAGCACAATATAATCATCCAATGGGGTTCAATAGCATAAAGCATAAAATGGCATTCATACTTTTATCATATAAATCATTCTTTGAGCATCAATAACCACGTTCACATTTAATCACAACATAAATAATGCACAATCACTATACTTAAACACAATGATAAACCAAAAATTTAATGATCATATAGGTATATAAATATACAAAATACCAACAACTAACATGTTGAGGAATCTCATCTTGAACATGTGGTGGCTCATACACACCATTCAAAGAAAGAATAGCAATTACCACAAAAATCATGAGGGAACGGTAAAGTTGGGACACTATTCTCACATATACAAGATGCAAATGGGAGGGGAACTACATTCTCCCCCACTAAAATTAGGCCTACTCCTAGAATCTTGTACAAAGCAAGGATAGGTACACCTAGTACACGATCCTTCAAACACAACATATTGACAAGATCAACCCTCTAGGATCTCTCCAAGTCTAGACCTCAAACACACAACATGCATCTCTAGAGGTGCACAAGCTAAGTGACCACCTTCCACTAAGTGTGGAACCACCTTAGATATCACCATACTACCTTCACCAACCGCCACTGCAATTGATGGAAAGGACCAACTACTAGGTCCAACAAACCAGAAGCCAATAAAGTCTTACTCAAGGACTGCCATAATAGCTAGGAACTCCATCCAACTACTAAATCAGCCAAAGAAAAAGGCACACAAGCCTTAAAATACTTACTCAATACAAGTTTAACAACTACAAGGCTTCACTTCCTATGGTTTCTCCTAATACCACAACCTCAACCTTTGAGGCTACAACCCAAAAGCCAAGGAAAACCATCCCACAAGGCTAGAGACAACTCTACCTTGCCTTCATGCTCGCCAAGAACATGCCTCAATTCCAACTATGGTGCATTCCAAGAGGTTCTACCTTGGGTACCACTTGGGAAAAGTGAGGATTTCCTAAGCACAATAGCTTCTCAACACAAAACTAGGAACAAGATAGGGGTTCTTAGAGGCAAGCATCTAGGAAACTACCTCTAAAAAACTAAGAATTCTAATGAGAAAAAAACATATTCTAATAACAATTGTTGGGGAATTCAATCTCTTTTGAAATTTGACTTCAATGGATGAGATACAAGTCTTGAACTATAGAAATATGAAAATTTGAAACTTATTTGAAATTTTAAAAATTAAGTTGTCTTAATATGGAATTACCATGATTAGATCCATCTTATTTATGATGCCAAAAAATAGCCAACATAACATGCTTATTAACACCATCTTATGTAAACTTATAACATTAATATATAAAGAACATCACCATAAGATATTAGCAATGAGGCACAAATCAACAACATAAGAGTATCACATAACACAAGATTTACATGGAGAAACCCTTGCAAGAAAAAACTCCACCAAGAAGAGAGGCCAAGTATGCATTATCTTCAAATAAATGATATCACATTACATTCACTGTCATTCTCCTATTTTCCTCCACCATGGAAGAACCTATGCACCTATAAACAACCTCCTTATGCCTCAACCTATCAACCTGTCTATGTACCTACAATAAAACCCTACATTCAATTGTTGCTCATATTTTTTGCATCTAAGAGGTTGAATTTATAAACTTGTGAAGGTATCTAATGTTGGCACCCAAATATGATTCATCATTCCAAATGTCCCCAACCTTGGATTTCCTCCTTAGAATGTGAAAGGATAATAGTTTTGGCTCCAATAATTTCCCTGCAACTTGGGTGCCCAAACTTAGAAGATAAACATTACATTAAATGCAACAAATGATTGAAAACCAAGTGACACCTGTTGCCTCTTTCCAAGAACCCACCTAGAGAATCCAAACAATCACTTGTTTGTACTTTCCTTATCTTATATTATCCCATTCTAGGTGTTCATGTGGGGAAAACAATATTAAATATTTATGTCCACAAGTCACCTTTACCATTGTTATTGGATACATCACCCCTTATGATTATATTTACAAACAATGGTGAGAATTAATATTATAAAATATTTTCCCAGTACACCATAAGAGCCTAGAGATACTTTCCAAGGATGTTGGAACCATGGCATAGGATTTACAAGGTGGATGGCACCTTAATCCTAACACATTCCTAAATAATGAGGCTTAGCAATCCAAACACTCACACGTCAACCACCAATGAAGCAAATAAATACTAAGCATAGGAGAAAAACTCATATTTTCACTACCACAATGCTCAACTGTGACCCACCTAAGGGTTAAACAAACCAACAATATCATGAAACCATGACTAGAAAGGCGCCCAACAACTACTAAAGGGTTAAAATACTAAGTAATATCCTAAGAGAATACACAAGATAACCAATTTCTCAAACCATAACTACATCTTCTTCTAGCCTTAAGCTAGGAACACCACTAAACTTCCATGAAGAAACTCCTAAAAACTATCAGGACAACCTCAAATAGAAACTCAACAAGGGTAGATATATAATATAATAAAATAATGTCAAGTAATAGGTGTTGAAGCACTTACTAACACACCTTCATACACTACACTATGTCAACCATGAGTGCAACTATGGAAATAAAATCTTGAATGACACAATGTGTGTCTTCATGCTATCAAATAACATGGATTTCGATACTTAATACACCTCAACAAACACAACTAATTCTAATGCACTAGGAAACATGGTCATAATACCACAAAAAGCAAGGCTAAGACAAGAAATAGCACAGATAGTTGATGGACTAAATCAAACCCAACCATATATTAGAAAATAGATTCAAGCATGGAGAAAACATAAATATCCACATATCCAACCTCACTTAAAGAACATAGAATTCCACAAAATATCACATACAAATATTTGAATACACTTCACTCAATTCCAACCTCAAAGACACTCACATTAATTGAAGCCACTCAAATCTAGAAAACAATATGCATACAAGCATTTCATAAAATTTCTAAACACCACACAACATCCACTTTCATTTCACCATGAACAAGAAATTAGATCAAATATGATTATAATTATATACAAACACCAATATTAGCACATTCTATGTCATCTACTCCCTTCTACATTCTATCAAGGTTTTGCAATGAATATAATAGAGAACAAAACTTAACATAGAATAGGACAAACAATTTCAAACATTTATAATAGACGCCATGGAGATAAAATAGAGCCCAAGAGGGATAACTATCAATTCCAACATTAAATCATAAAATGCGCATAATAAAACAATAAGTCAAGTGTGACCAAGGGCCACAAACAAGATATATGGAAAAGTTCAGTGACTAGACCAACCATAAGAAAATTTAGAATTCAATAGTAGTCCTTAAATTTAGGGTTAAGGTGTATCAACCTTTAATTTTTAGTATTTAATTTATTATATGGCGATTATTTAATTATTTCCTAAGTTTATTACCTACCAAATTTGTTGTCACTTTGTAAGACCTATTGATGAGGTGGCATCCTACATGAAAGGTGACATGTGCAATTTGTAAGATTAAATTGTGGAGGTAGGTGTCCCACTTTAGAGTTCCTATTTTTGTGCTTAACTTGGTGGCTTTTGTCATAAGTTTCTATGTCATGACTATGATAGACTATGACAATTTGCTATGACAAGTTATGACAACTGTAAGAGTTATGTATGATAGTTTCTATGTCACATTATGATAGTCATGATACATTTATGGGGATACCCAAGTGCGCATTTGGCAGATGCATGTCTATAGATGCCTTGTATGTTGAGTGAAAGCTAATTTTGAGAAGACATGTGTTAGGTTTAGAAAAAGCCATAATTTATGGGTCTTGACTATGACAACATGCCATAATAGACTCATGTACACATCCTAGGCATGAGTTTTGGTTATGGAAACTTTTGGCAACCTCTCTTCATGTTGGACTATTATAAATACTTGATACCTTAGTGAATTTTTTGTATGATAGGTTGAAGAATTTTTGATATGTCATTGTGTTGCTAAAATTGCTCCATATTCTTGTAGTGTGAGGACTTCTGAAGAGCATTGCTATGATACTATATTGCAACCTTTTTTTGTTAAATAATATAGATTGAGCCATATGTTCAAAGTGTTGATTTTTCTCATAAGTATTTTCCCATGTACATCTACTATTATGTGTTTTTCTTATACATGTGTTGTTTATGTTTACCTATTATGTGCATCTTCTTTATTGTAACTGAATAAAGGTTTTGAAGTTTTATAAATTTGCACATTCTCTCCTTTGATAGATTGGAGTAGGGATATTTTCCACATACTTGACTTTATTTCACTTACAACAAATAGAAAATTCATTAATAACCAAAATCAAGAATCAATCTTGGGAAAACATTATTACATAAATTGAGTGGCTAATGTTAGCCAAGTTTGAGGGAGTAAAGAGCTACACAACACCGTATGAGTACAACATCCAAGGTGTGTGTTAGAACCCAAAATTTTCATTAAAATTTTGAGTTCTTTATCCACTTGAACCTAATATTTTGCCATCTTTTTCATTAAAAAATTATTCTTTTTGCCATTCATAATGCTAAAGTGCCTTATATCCCATTCCATTGCCATGGTAATCACTTTTCATAGCCAACACTGTTTACTGCTATACTGTGGCCCCTTGTAGGGTGGCTCACAGTATCACGGTTAAGTGTAGTCATGTAATCGTTACCGCCACACCACAAATAGTCAGAGAGATGACTGCGGTTGCACGGTAAGCAATGAGACAATGGCCAAGTAGTGGTTAGTGAGCAGTCACCGCGGTGCCGTAGCAAATGAAATGAAGACCGCAGTAAAGTGGTGGACCGTGGAGGTGACAGTAAATGCCAGACACTGGGATACCGCAGGAGACAAAACAATGAACCGTAGTAGAGCGGTAAGGGAAGAGAAGACCGTGACAGTCGACTGCGGTACCATGGGAAGGTGGTGGAGAGACCGCGGTAAGGTAGTTAGTGTTGAAGAAAGCGGCCATGGGTCAAAGCACCGTGATATAGCGGGAGGTGGAAATAAGGGTTGCGGTTGAGCGGTAAGAGTGGACACTGGTGGGAAGCAGTCACCGCGATACCACGGTCGGTCAAAAGGTTGACTGCAGTAAAGCGGTAGGTATAAGGGAAGATTCGTAGTGGCATATAAAGTGAAACATAAAAGATGGGAAAATCATATAAAGTGACCGTGGGAAGGTGGTGGAGAGACCGTGGTAAGGCGGTTAGTGTTGAAGAAAGTGGTCATGGGTCAAAGCATCGCGATACCGCAGGAGGTGGAAATAAAGGTTGTGGTTGAGCGATAAGAGTGGAGACCGGTGGGAAGGAGTCACCGCGATACCGCAACCGGTCAAAAGGTTGACTGCAGTAAAGCGGTAGGTATAAGGGAAGATTCGCAGTGGTATATAAAGTGAAACATAAAAGGTGGGAAAATCATATAAAATAAAATCAAAGGTAATATTAATGTCAGAATATTTAATTTGTCGATAAGGCAACTAAATTAAATATTTTGTGAAGGAATGCAAAGCGGTTGTAACTGTAAAGTGAAGGGTCACAACCCTTAATGTATATGATATAAATATTTTGAAAAAATCAATTAGATGGGGGGTGAGAGATCAGAACAGAGAAATTTTTTTAGAAAATAAAAACTGGGGTAATGTGAATAATGTACAGACCTTCCTGAGACAATGCAATGGAGAATATATTTTGGTGAAATTCTTTCTGAGTTCAGTTGTTGTGATGTGATAATTTACATTTCTTATCTAGTTCTCTCCAACTTGAAGTCTTGAATCATTTAAGTCAACGTATCAAGTATATTTTGATTTATCAATGTGCATTTTTCCACTTTGTGTGATTTTATTTACTGGTGTCTACAAGTCAGAATTAAATTCCTTTAAATCGGTCACAGTGCTTGTGAGATTTCTTTTGGATAATTAAAAGAGAGCCTAGTAGGAAAACATTCTAACACAATTTATGCCAGTCATAAATTTGGTGAATTTATATGCCAGACATAGAATTTCATATTTCAAAAGTGCCTAGCAACTTGAATTAATACAGAGAGGGAAACACATATAATTCTTGATTTTTGACTCCATTGCCCATGTGGATTGAAGGCATTGATCTACCATAACCCAGAGGGTAAAATTTATAACAAATAATATATTCAAGACCTTTCTTTTGTGTAGTAGGAGTAGTTGTAGCGTTTTCATCTATCTACTTCAAATTGCCATTGTGGGTAGATTGTTCATCAGGAAATAATTTCAAATCTGCAGTTTTCACATAGGTCCACCCGCCTAGGTCTAGCAGAGCCTAAAGAGCAGAAGGTTCAATTGCACCAATTGGCCTTGTACGTTGGCCAAAAGCGTTGTGAGAGCTTGGCAACCTCTCATGGTTCAAACCTTCATTTTTGAGAACCAATAGTGTGTTAGAGAGAGCATGTTCAAACACCATGCATACACAATTCACCAAATTCACTTAACCATACCAATGAAAACCACACTTTAAGAAAACTCACCTCATCAAGACACAATCATATCATTATGTAGGAAGGCATATGTAGGGTTTCCTATAACATCCACAAATTTATTTTCCACACAAGGGTAGGGTTTCACCCAAACATCACTTTCATAGGGAATTTACAAGTACAATGCAATGGCACACACATTTACTCACATCATGCATCACTACCACATGCTATAAAAAATGACATCCACATAATTCACAAGGAACATCACAACCAAGGCTCTGGGCCAAACTGATATTTCTCTTAATAATCCCAATTCATTTAACAATTAAACATGTACCCCATTCAAGAGGCAAAACAATGTCGATTATCCATATACGTTCCCACAAGAATGCTAGGGAAAACATGATTTGGGGACATAAGTCATTGACACAAATATTATATTATAATAGTGCAATCATTGCATTCATGCACTAACATAATTATTTCATGCATATGATGATACTCCAATAGGAATACAAATGCACAATGTATATCAAGCAACATTCCCATATGAACACCTTTTCTATAATTTAGGCATATGACATACACCACGTTCACTTTCAATGCATTAATCACATAATTCACTTCATAATGCTTAATCATGATCCAGACATTATAACCTAATTCTAAATCAAATGCACCCATAGTCACACATCCAAAGAGAAAATAGAAGCATAAACAATACCAGTCAAGGGTCACTACGCATTCACACTTAATAGGAATAGAGACTGAGAGATGGAAATCACACATGAAATAACTTCTCTACAACTCAAGGGTCTATCCAACCCTTACAAACAAGCATTTCTCAAATATATTACCCTAGGGGAAAATGGCAACAACACCTACTGCTAGCAACACACTATATATGCAAAGACCCAACCGAAGTTCTCACACAACGAGCAATGTACTAAAGAGTGATCATTCCCCTCTCAAGAGAATCTCAAGTAGGGGTGTCTTCCCATCCCTGTCCAATGCATTAGGGCCTAGGAGGCACTCTTCCTCCTTAAAATCATTGCATGATTTGGTTCAATTGAACCCTAAAAAATTGACCCAAGTCACCCATGCAAGAAGCCAAACACTTGAGTGATCATGCATCAAGCACCAACAACCACATGGGCAAGAACATGAACCATAGATCCCAATTCTACAACATGGTCTCTGATAGTAGATGTAATGCCCCACTCAAAGCACAAGGAAAGACTTGACAAAACATTTTTTGAAACAAAAACTATAACACCAAGATACAACATCAACATGTTACACTTGCATTACAAGGTGCACAAAAGTGTCATATGAAATATAACAACATGAAGGTCACAATAATAAGGATGACCTTTCCACTACACAACAAGGTGGCACTAGCAGAATACTAAACAATCATGGGAAAATCCACCACAATGAATGGAAGAATAGTGACAACATCTAATAATGATCGAGTGCCAACCCACGACCATTTCCACTTGCAACACCACACAAGGATGGGATAAGGGAATCATCTACCTCTAATACAACCCAAACATTCTTTGCAACACACTCAGGGACTAACACCAATGATGGAATTCCAAGGAGCCAATACTACTCAATTAGATAACGACATTGTTGAACTGGAGACAAGGAGTAAGGCGAGGATACATTCACCTAAAATCCACTCACAACTTCTTTAATGCAACTATGTGCACATAAGGACAACACATTAAATCATGTCACAACATGTCACACAAGAGAAATACTTGGAACAATAAAACATCCTCCAAACATGGAGGAATGCTCAAATTTAAGGAGAATAGCTCTTTGACTAGGTTTTGAAGGTTTAGACAACAAAAATGGTCATCATGGTAAGAGATGAGGCATAAAAATTATTCAATTATGGTTTTAGGCTAAGGAAATCACTAGATAACTAAGATAGGAAGCATTAACATTCTGGTTTTTGTATTGGGAGTGAGGTCACCTCGGTACAAAACCAAGCCACCCAAACATAGATAGCTAATTTTGAGCCTTCCTAGACACTTAGAACTAGGCAACCCCACTACTAACTAGGACACCTCGATATAGAACTAGCTCCCCCCCACTTCTAACAAGACCACCTAAACACATATATATTTTGGTTTAATTTTAATCAATTCGAGATAGATCAGGTTTCCCAAACACACTTAGACACATTCTGGGTTGATTTTGATTAATTTTGGGCAGACGAGGCCACCCAAATGTGGCACCATGCTACCCAATCTCATAGGAAAACTCCTAAATTATTTTTAAACCCAAAATAAATATTCCTAAGTTTATTTTAACTTCACATTGCATAAACATGAAGAAATTCACTTGTGATCATGCTTGACACCAACACTGAGACACATACCTAAAGTTAGTTCACTCATTTTCACTTGGATACAATTCATCCCAATAAAAGAGGTCCAAAATAACACAATATTAAAATTATAAGAAATAGGACTTAAATATCCTTTACATATACAATTCTCATCATAGTCCACAAAAGGAAGAAAGCAAGAAATAAGCATGGGTACCTTTTCCATATTAAATTCGTCACCAACTCCACCATGATTCTTTGATCCCCTACAATGGTTTACATGCCACCCAACCTTGTGGAATCAAAATATCCACTCCCATTGTGCTATAATATAGTCACACGGCCACAAGCACAACACTCACGCCTCACATAGGGACATGGCTTACACACATGCCATACACAACATATATACAAATTCATCCAATATCAAAAGAGGGATCATAGGTAGGATCATATATAAGTCCACATTGGACACAAACATAAATGATATATCAAATAACCATCATTGGGCAAACTCACCAATGCCACATCACAAATCCACATTGGAAAAACTCACCAATATCATACAAAAATATCCTTATTAGAAAAAACTCATTAATGGTATAATTTACAAGAAAACCTCATTGAGAAAACTCACCAATGACACAATGGACAACATACACATGGAAGGGAATACATTATATTTCAGGTGCTACTCAACTACACTAGGGTTAGATGAATTAGAGAGTAAGAGATGGAGTGTCATTGTGGACACCTATGGAGGGCTCAACATGGAACCAAGTACCCTCTCATATAAATGAGGATACTTGAACTTAAAATACTTACACTCTTTGAGTGACTTATCTTCCTAAATCATCCTTAGCACGTACGAGCACTCAAGGCATGAGAGGGGCATCCATTATCTTGGTTAATTAATTACCCATATTTCATTAGTTTTTTCTTGTTAAAAAAATTCCCCATGCCATGATTACCTATGTGCCACTTTCAATCGGGTTCATGTTGGGAGCCACTCCCATAACCCTCTCTAATACCTACACCCTAAGCTCATCAATCCTCCAATGAATGTGGCACAAAAAGCAAAGCACAAATTCCATTTTCATCCAGATTTCACATGTTTCCAAAATATCTATTTTAATAATTCATGAAGTACACTTTCGTTCAAACATTCAAAAACATCATCTTTTTTTGGAAACCTTCAAATTTTCTCGATATTTTAACATGTATCAAAAACTAGAAAATTTCTCAAGACTCCATTAAAATTTCTTCAAAAAGTAAATTTTCTAATTTTAAAAATCTGAAAAATACACTTGGTGCCAAAAGTTCCCAACACTCCTTTAGGCAATAAAATACACATTTTACATATTTCCCAAAAAATTGGGCATTGTAACTCCATTTAAATGAAAATTCCTAAAAAAATCATAAAATAAAATGTATATAGCATGATTTTTTCTCAAACAAAATGCATTTGGAGGTTTTTACACTCCCCTAATTCTAATCCAACCTTTCTAATTGAAAGAAACTAAGAAAGGGAGAAGAATTTAACAACTTAATTCAAATTATGACTAAATTTTAAATGGAGAATACCTTAAGTACACCAACTAAATGTGTATGAAAACTCCCACACACACTCTCCTTCCAATTCATATCCCAACGAATTTGATCCCAAAAATTCCCCTTCTAAATGCACTCCCAATCAACAATTCAAATTTTCACCATCAGAGGGTTTTCTTTTCTCTCAATTTCTTCCCAAAATAAAATTACATAATGAAGGCAAAACCAATTTTTTCCTATTCACCCTTTTTTCAACTTTCCACATAAAATAATATAAAATTCATTTTCCTATTTCTTAATTTACAATTCCCTTTATTTTCCCCAAAATCTAATTAACCATTTGGATTCATTTGTTAGTATCATTTCATATTTAAATTTATAATTTAAATCTATATAAGCATAAAAATAAATTAAATTTACGAAAATAAAAAATTTATCTAGATATCAAACACAATTTCACTAGGCATCCACAAAAAGAGTATGGTATCCAAAATCATACCAAAGATGGTATCTGGGAAATATGACACATACCATACTAGATTCGAGTACGATTTGGGAATAGCTAGGGAGGCCCAATGTGACATATTCAATTAACAATTATTGGGGAATAACCCAAACTTTTGTAACCAGATGGAAAAATACCCTTGTACATGTAACCACTCAATACACATCAAGGTACTTGCTCAATGTATATGTAGCCAAAGCATAATATAATCACCTAGTGAGGTCAATAGCATGAGGCATAAAATAACATCCATACATCTATCATATAAATCATTCCTTGAGAATCAATAATCATGTTCACATTTAATCAAAACATAAATAATGCACATATCACTAAATTGAAGTATAATGATAAATCAAACATTTAATGATCATATAGGCATATAAAAATATAAAATACCAATAATTGACATGTTGAGGAATCTCATCTCGAAAAAATGGTATTTCATACACACCATTCAAAGCAAGAATAGTAATTATCACAAAAATCACAAAGGAACGATGAAGCTGAGACACTAATCTCACATCTATGAGATGCAAACATGAGGGGTACTACACAATCCAAATATTCTAAACCCATTCAACCTTATTCCTCTTTTATTAAGACATTTCTAGTCCAATCTCCTCCAATCTAATCCTTCATCCATATATTCATGCCAAACCTCTCCAATCCAACCCTTCCATCCAAATCCAATTTCATTCTCTATCCTCATCCTTAGGTCATATTATTCTAAACCCTAATCCACTTTTAATCCATCATCCTAATTTCCATCCTCATCCAAAATTAATCTCAAAATTTTCTCATCCAATCAATCTTCTACCATGTCCAGTCATCTAATCTACCCTTCATCCAATATAATTTCTTATAATCCTCTCTCATCCATCCCAACCCATATCCTAACCCAACAATACCAAAGATCACACTTAAGGTCAACCCAAATTACATTGATGATGATGAGGATAATATTGTTGACCAACCTTAGTAGATCCCTATGATGATAATGAGAGTTGTGGACCAAGTTGAGCTCTCCTCATCCACCACTTCTTCCTATACCCAAGACTTTACCAATCCCTTTGCCAATTACCAATTCTTCACCAATTTTATTCTCGCATATCATTTCAATAGTGATAAAGAGGCCATGGTTGGATACATCCTTAGAATTGGTTCTAAAATTTCATCCTCACTATCCCCATTGAATCCCAATCCATCTCCTATTTCTTATCCTTACTCTACCTTTGACAAGGGAAACCTATCATATCTCCAATCCATATGTCCCTCTTATCCTTAACCTATGTACACCCCTCATCCAACATCCATACCTCCATCTTCTCCCCTATCCATATCCCAATCTACATCTTTATAGAACACCCCATCCCCTCCACCCACAATATAGATTCCTTATCTTATAACCCTCCAAGCCATAATCCTAATCCTCCAATCCATAATCCTAATCCCCTAAGACATCATCCTAATCCTCCATGTTTAATACTAACCGTTCACCAAATCATAATCCCCATCTACTCATAATCCTCCATCTAAGCCTAAACCATTTACTTCAAAAAACTTCCAAGGACTATTTACAAAGAAGGCTAAATCCCCACCTCCAAAACAATTTGTACAATATTTCCATGCCATGTATCCACCTCCATCTCATCCAAATCAAAACAAACCTCAATTAGATAAACCTCATGAATCTTGTATCTCCCCATCTACCCAAGTTGAATAGTCTACCCAACACTCCTCCCCCACCCAACCCTCGATATCAAATGAACTATGCCAAACCCTTAGTCCAAATCATGCTATCATAGATTATTCTCCATCTCTAGATCAAGCAGTCCATTCCATTCCACCTCATGATCCCCTTCCATCTCATAATCAAGATCAAAGTATCCCTTCTATACCATCTTATGGTCCTTCTCCAAATAAAATAAAAAGAACCCCTTCTACCCCATCTCCAAATCCCCCTCCATATAAAATTAAATTTTCCCTTTATATCCATCTAATGATCCTCTTCCAATTCAATATCAAGACACCCCTTCTACTCCATGTCATGCTCCTCTTCCATAATATAATGAAGATAAAAATATACTATACACTTCATCAAATGATAAATTTCCATGTGAATATCAAAGTGTCATTTCCTCCCCATGTCATGATCCTAAACCATCTCAAGTTCCAAGTACCTCTCCTAATCTGTCCATGATCCCTCCCCAAGTCAAGATAAAACCATCTCTTCATCTCCATGTCATGATCCTACTCCTCCATAAGATCCCATCACCCCTATCCAAGCTATCCATAAACTCCATACCCATAAAATGGGTTCCTCCACTTTCATCCAATCTGGTTACTCCATGAGCCTATCACTCCTTCCACATCATATCCTCCTCAAAATGTACTTGTTTCTTTCTTCCAAAATAAAAGTATCCCATTGGCAAAAGGATTTTTCAAATTATGCACTATCAAGGTAATGGGTTAGGCCTTCATGCACAATGCATATTAGAACCCATACATATCAAATAAAATCCAAACTATCATGACCTTGGCTACCAAGCTCAAGATGTTGATACTCTTTAAATCCATCCAAAATCCAAAATCCCTCCATCTAAATCAAAATATCCACATTCCCCATCCTTGAAATGCATCTCGGGCCCTTATATTTCAAAGCCCAATCCTTCATCCCTTCCATATATTTTGGGCCCCTACATCTCAAAACCAAGTCCTTCATCCCTTCCATTCATTTTGGGTCCCTATGTTCTAAAACCAAGCCTTTCATCCCTTTCATCCATCTTGGGTCCTTACATTCCACCACCTATCACACCTATTTCAAAATCCCTTCATCATATTTATCCATCACCTCAAATCCCAAATCAAGATCAGCCAAGGCAAACATCCTTGAAGCCCTTCCAACATACTAACTACATTAACCCATCCATAATGCCTCCACATTATTCATGTTCATCCACCAACCCCATTGATATTAGAAGCAATTTTGATGCCAAATATAAAATTCATAAATCTAAAAATCCACATGCATCCAAGGATCAACATGTTCCATTAAAGAGACATACTAAAATAAAAAATTAATTTGATCCAAAATACAAAAGCTACATCCAAAAATCTATAAAGGCCTATTAATCAAAAATCAAAGATTAAAACCATGTGGATCCCAAAGCAACTAATAGAAGCAATGCATCTTAAAGCTCAATCAAAATTAGCATCCAAATCTACTGCTCCAAAATCTTCCACCAATCCATCTAAAAATCCCTCATCTTTCAAATTATTTTTTGTGCTTATTTCCCAAAATCTACATTGACTCATCTATCTAAATCAAAAAATCCAAAATCCACTTCACTTCCACAAATCCACCACCCTTCAAGATGTGTGTCAATGTTGATCTTTCCAACATTCCCATCCACTCATCCACAAGTCATCCATCAACCCATCCATTATCCAACACTAATTTTCCATCCTTTTATCCATCTCATCCAATCCTTTGCATAAATCCATATCCCTCTCCATCTTCCCATCCATTTCATCTCCCTTAACATCATTCTGCCAAAATCCATGAGAATAATTCCACTTGCGATGGTCCATTGTAGAACATCTTCAAGGGATTCCATTTATGAAAATAGATTCTTGATTCCTTCCTCCATCTCCCTATCATACATCCACTGTCTTCCAAATCCACTTATCCTCATTCTTTCTATTCCAAAAAAGAAAAAAAAGAAAAAAAAAATGATACATGAAAAAAATGAAAAGGTAAAAATAAATCATTTATCCAATGGTGAAACCACATTTTGTGGCACCTTGGGAAAGTACCATGATAAAAACCTAGAGCAAACATGTGTCATCTATAATCCCCCATCCTCTTGCACTCTAAAATTGGGGGAAAGTTCCATCCATGATATTCTACCTAAAATATCTTATCCACATCTTCCACTATCCCTCATCCTCTTATCCATGATCCTATATAAATCCATCCTCCCTTTCCCACATTTGATCTTGACAAGGTTAAGGATCTTCATAAGAATAGTGTATCTTATTTGCCTCATCTTATCCACATCCTCCAATATCCTCCACCCTCCCATTCATCCAATTAATCCCTCTATCTCCTTCCATCCTCCCCTCCTTCCTTTAATATTGATAAGGTTAGGGGAAAAATATATTTGTATTATTTAGACAATGCAAACCTTACTTTCTCTACCATCCATATCCTTTAACCACTATCCTTTCATCTCATGCATCCCTTATTATCTTTCATCCATTATTGTACTACCTTTAGTGTGGGGCATCTTTCTCCTCTACAATATAGTCCTTGGAGATCCATTATAATCCTTCTCACTCCTAGCTAAGCTATCCATCCAATCCTACCAAATCCTTGGTCCTTCCTTGTCATTGGATCCCATTCATTAATCTATATTATCATATCATTTTATCCTTGTATCCTCCATCCAATCAATTTATCCTCCTATCTATATTTTATCAAGCCTTAATTTTCCCTTGTCATTCATTCCTTTAACCTAACCATCATCCTCCATGAAATCCTATCATCCTATCCTATCCAATCCATTTATCCTCTATCCTCGATCCAATCCAATCCTATTCCATGCATTTATCCTTTATCTATCCTTCCAATCCTTCCAATCCCCATCTAGTCCATCTATATGAAATCAATCAAAATCTATACAATCCAATTTTGCAATCTAGCTCATCATCCAAAGCCAATCCATTGATTTTGATCCAAATCAGCTAATAATCTATTGATCCACTCTCCAATTATAATCATAGGGATGTATCCTTCCCAATCCAAGTGTTTTTCTTACCATTAACAACAAAATCCTTAGGTTATGCGTGGTTCTTATCGTTAACTTTGCTACCCTCATCATCATCAATTAATTAATCGATCAATCAATTATTATCTTGACTAGATGCACAATCCTAGTTTACTTTTTGGTTTTGTGTTGCATGTTTTCTTTCTGCTTCTATGTTTTACCCTTGTTTTCATTTATCATGGTCTTTACACTCTATTTCCATGAGGGCATCATGGTCTTCTATATCATGGTGTTATAAGGTACATGTTTGTATTTGACCTTTTTTATCATGTACTTGGTACATTATCATCTTAGTTACTTAGACTTTGGTGCATAACATAAAGTATAATATCAAATCTAGTTTCTTATACCATTGCAACATGATGATTATCCATCCCCCCTTTCCATCCATATCTTCATCATCCTTAATCTTCTCCTATTCATCCTTATTTTTGTCCATCCTTTCATCCTTTATCCTCAAGCTCTCCCATCCATTTCAAGAGAACATCTAAGTTCTTTGAACCCACCTATCCTTTCGAGGGGGCATACCCACTACCTCCTCATCATCCTTCCTCATCCTTACTAATGATTGGGGCATCATGTTGCTAGTCCTCATCCCTTCCTACTTCATTATATTTTATTCTTCTTTCGTACAATGCCACTTCATTAGTGGAGATTTCATATCAAAGAGGGGAAAATGTAGACACCTAAAATTTGGCCATACCTAACCACACTTTATCCTACCCTAACCATTACTTAAAAAATATTTATTATTTATTTAATTAATTTATCCTGCACCTTTATCCCCCACTTTAAATAAATAAATATTTATTATTTATTTGAATTTATCCACCGCCTTTATTCCACCTTCTTCTAAACCATTAATTAAATAAATATTTATTTTTTACTGAATTAATTTAACCTTCACCTTTATCCCCCACTTTAATTAAATAAACATTTTTATTTATTTATTTAATTTATCTTTCACCTTTATCCCCCACTTTAATAAATAAATATTTTTATTTATTTAATTAATTTATTATTCCACATCACCCTTCTCCAATAATTAATTTTATTATTTAATTGATTATTGAGAGTCACATGACTAGTTAACTAAGACCTTGTCTAGATTCATTGAACCTAGACACTTGCCACAAAATTCAAACTAACTTTGTATCTCATCCATCCATTTCATACTACATCTCCAAATTTCAATCATTCACATAAAGACATTGCCATAATCAAATCCCAAAATGTATCTCTTATCCCTCATGTGATACTTGTCACATGATCACAACTTTAATCCAAACCCTAAACCTCAATCAATTTTAACCATCCACCAACCAATCCATCTAGGCCCTTAATTTTCCTTATGGAAATTCTATAAATGAGAGGCCTCTTATCCCATTCAAGCATATTCCATCTTTATACCCTTATGTTGTTGTATTTTCTACCTAATCTTCCATTACCATAACCAAATACTATCTATTTGATATATCATCATATCAATCTTATCATTGTGTCGCTTGTACAAGCAATCACAATCCTCCATCAACACATTGAAAGATAAAATCAAGTGGAGATAGGGTGCACTTTACTTTAAGCACTATCTAAGGAGAAAGAAGGGTTTTAAGTGAAGGTATTGTGTGTGTATTGCATTATCTTCTATATCATTTACCTTTAATATTTTATTTTCCTCACTAACAATCTCTACCTTAAAGAGAATGGGGAGATTGTGATTTTGATTATATATGTCAATGATCTAATCATCCTAGGTATTTCTTCACAAATGTTTGTAACAATAAATATTAATCTCAAACAATTATTTGACATGACAAATCTTAAAAGTCTACATTACTTTTTAAGAATTGTGGCAATAGAAGAATTAGATATTTGTCTCTTAGATGGAATATGCTAAGAAATTTCTTAAGAAACTTAGGATGGAATATTGCAACCCTATGTTGACCCCAATGGAGATAGCACTATAAATTTCTCACAATTATCCATCACCTTAGGTGAATTCTACTCTTTATCACTAGTCGATTGGGAGTCACACTTTCCTAACCTATACTAGGCTTGATATTATCTATGCTATCAACTATTTATTTAGATTTTTTTAGGAGCCTAAGATTTCCCATTTTAAATTAGAAAAGTGTGTTTTGAGATGCATTCAAGGTACAATAAAATATAGCTTTAGATATAAAAAGACTATAGCTTTTTCTTTGCAAGGATACATGGATGCAAACTATGCAAGTCCAATGGATGAATGGAAGTCTACTTCAAGCTTAACTTTATTTTTTGAATCTAATCCAATATCATGGGGGATAAAAAATAAAACCAATATTTTCTATTTCACAAAAGTAGAATATTGTGCCATAGGTGGAGCTATCTATGAGGTCATTACATTTTAACAGGCATGAATGTCCTAACACACATACACAAATTTTTGTGATAATAATAGTGTGTTGAAGATTGTTTAAAACAATGTTTATCATGATTGCATGAAACACATTAATATTTAGTGCCACTACAATTGCAAACATGCCCAACAACAAAATATCTAGCTCAAGTATTATTCCACTCAAGAGTGATGTGATAACATATTTTATCTTGCATTGGTAAATTTTTTATATTTTTTAAACTTTCTTGATTTATTCTTGTTGATCCAGAAAACCAATAAGGCTTCCCCATAAACAAAGTAAGGTGAATAAACCAAGATCACTCTACCTTATTATGAAAATAAGTTAACTTTCAAAATAAATAAAACTACTCTAACGTCTATGTTACTAGGTCATAGAAATGCAAGATAACTTAGTAATTATGTAGCTACCCCATTTTATTTAGCCTTTGGTGAGGTTTTAGTCATACTTCATAGAAAATTTGAACCCTATGGTTAGCAATATAGAAATAGAGATTTAATTTATGTATAAACATATTCATCACACCAAAATCCAAGAACTAAGAAAATTAAACATTTTAAGTCTACATCTGAAATAATTTTTATTTTTATTTTTTGCTAGCTACTAAGATTTTATCACTCAATGTGAGTTCCTAGCATTAATTTGAAGTTTTGTATTATATACTACACACACATATTTTAAAAAATATATAAGATTTAAGGTTTAAGAAAATAAAATAAAAGACTAGACCTATTTTTTAACACCACCAATTAATCAATTTAGTAAGAATAACATTTAACTATGTTTAATCAATATTACACACAATAATTAACACAAATCAATACAATCATCTAAGTATTTCCTTTAAAATGAAAGAAAAAATGTAAAATTACTCTATTCCAAATGCAAATTTTACATATCACCTTTCATAATGAAGCGTTGACTGAAATTAGGACTTCTAACATGGCCTGGACTTCCATCTTTCTCATTAAATTTTCAAAATTGGAGTATTACAACACAACCCACTTAAAGAACCTTCAAGAACTTGAGATTAAAAATTTTACTACTTCTATTCTAACCTTGCCTAGATTTTACTTTCTAAAATTTCTAAGCTTTTAAAATGATTTTGACTTTTATAATTATACCCAATTATAAGCACTCAAAATAAAACCCCAAGTACTAGTCAACTTGGATGTAGAATAATACAGAGGCCCAAAATAAGTTACAATTTTATACTTTATTTAATTCATAGCACCAAAATTAAAATACACGTCTTTATTCATTTAAGGGCCTAGAAGAATTAAATTACAATTAAACACACTCTAAAATTATAGAGTGGTTTTATTACAAATACTTAAAGAGTAGAGAATAAGAAGAGGGAATCTAACTAGGCACTCAACACTTAATTGAACTATCTTTGCTACCATGCTTGATGAGGTAAAAATAACCTCATCATAATGAAATAAAAAAAGCTTATTCTTACAAGCTCAATCCTAAGTCTGTGCCAATTTATTAAACTTTAGGAGAAATAATTGCTTATCTTTAAGGAAAATTATGCAAACTTTATTTCTTATGATCAATTGAGGAAATTTGCCAATATAGGTTTAATGGGTTGACTTGAGTGTTTTTGTAGGGAATAATCAGTCATCTAGCAGTTGTTACAAAACGTTGAGCTAGCACGTGCCTTAAAAATGGTTGAAGATAGATGCTGCGAACCTCCTCATGAATCTCAGGCCAATGAATCAAAGATTTAATTACTATTTATTGAATTTATGTTACCAAAAACTTCATGGCTTGTCTCAAGCCTTCTTTATGTTTATGAGTTTTAAAGACATGGAAGTTAGTTAAAGTTTTTAAAAGACTTTTTGAATGGCTATCCATGCCATTTGGAATCTAGGATTTAGTTATAAGTTTTTCTATAGGAATGTAATTTCAAAATGGATGAATAAGACTGAATAGTAATGTTATTCTTTTTACATGATAGTAATGTTATGATGTTTACATGATCTCTGAATACTGATGAATGAAAGAACCGTCTTCTGTCAATTGCTAAGTTGATGAACTATGGATGATAACTGTTTTTAATGGAAGGACTCTAGAACCTGTAGTTTAAGTGATTTGAGAACGAAGTGTTAACCCGTGAGCTGGCCACTCGAGGGAAGTTAGTTTAAATAGATAAGTACTTACTGTTATGTTATTTTATTTGTTACATAGATAATTGTTCGGTAGAAACTCACTAAAGTCTGTCAGTTGTTGAGTTTGAAACTTCAAAGCACTTTTGTTTTTAATTAGTATGAGTTATTCGTTGTAGCTGTTAGAATCTTTTACTGTTTAAGAAAATGTTTTATAGTCTGTTTACCTATTTTTCCACTTCCGTAGTTTATCAGTTACTCAGTTTGCTTATCTCTATGCTTTCTAGTTTAGTTATTATGTTTTCTAAATTAGTTATCTTATGCTTTCTAGTTTAGTATTTCCAGTTTTCCTAGAATAAATTGTTTTCTAGATAAGAAGTTAAATGGCCTTAGACTAAAATTGATTTTAGTAGTTTAAAGAAAAACAGAAAATCTAAGATGAGTTATTTGAATTATCTTCTTTTGCAAACTGCCTTGGACACTGCCCGGTCGACTTATTGACATTTTATATTTTAAAGTAATGGGACCTAACGACAGCCTATCAATGCTATTTTTACTACTTTGGATAATGTGTCTTGAAATTCTCAACTACTTCAAAGACCATTTTGAGACTAGGAGCACCTTGAGTCTTGGAAGTAGATCTTCTTGGAGAAGATAATATTCTTAATTATCTTGGTGACTTCCTTCATTTCTAATGTATAATATTGGGAGACACTAAATCCATCTTTGATCCTCATTAGATTATGAATTGCATCTTCTATCAAGAGTTTTGTTTCAACAAATCAACAAGCTCTTTGATAATCACTATAGTAGGAAGGACTTTACTAGGTTTCTCCCATAAGTGAAGGGTATTTATTTAATAAATCCTTCAATTTCCATCATTGATGCATCCACTATCTTCTTCTTAGTGGTGAACTTCTTATTGCATTCTTTTAAAATTTTAGCTCTCCATTTAGTAGCTTTGTTCTAGTCCAAGTGAAATTTGGGTTTACCATATGGAAGGATATCATTTCTTAAGAATATTACAAACAATACCTGATCCATTTTTTATATTATAATTAAATGATCCCTAAGCATGATGAAATATTTGTCAAATGTTGCTTTGAGCTTTTTCATGGCACTAGCTTCATCATTGAGCTTATGGTAACACTAAATAGATTCTTGGATCAACCTTCCTGCTTAGAACTTGAAGGTGTTGTTCCAAGCTATAGTTGCACTGATAAATCCTCCTACATCCTTGCTTTGAGATCCTCCAAATGTTTTTAAGAGGGTTGGGGATGGTGCATTTAATTCCACCAGGCCCATGATGTATTCAATATATTTAGATAACTCGCCAAATTAATCCTTGATTTCTTATTTTGTCTTCTCATAATTCTTTATTTTTATTTGAATGGCATAAATTATTGTTTGCAATGGTTGTTTCTCTCCCTCTCATGTTGATGACCTAAGTTCATCCTCTACACCTGATAGTATCTTGGCTATATATTTTTGCTTCTTCTTTGTTTACCATTGGAGTATCTATCTTCATGTCCTCACCCCTTGTTTATCCATTCAGATATTATATATTTTTCTTGCCAATTTTGGCTTGGGTTGAGTCTTGATCATTTTTACTATCTTTGAGAAGCCCTAAGTGATCAACTTGTATTTTCTCTACCTCTTCTCAATATTGGATCCTAATCATATTAATAATGTTTAAATTCTCCTTGTTGATGCTTCTTGTGTAGGTATTCTAGGAGGACTTGGAGGTAAAGGAGGAGAAGAGTGAGGAAAACTTGGTGTTTGATTATAGGAATTCTTGTGTATGTTGATCTAGGAGAAAAATTAGGTGTAGGACTATTAATATAGGTATATGTATGTGATTGAGACCGTTACTGAGAAGAAGACACATTATATGCTACACCTTGTGTTATAGCGATTGGTTAGATATTTTCTTATATATGAACTTCTTGATGTGGCACAAATTATTGCTCACCATCCCTTATCCCAAGGGGAAGGAGGAGTAGGAACATGTTGAGGAGAATGAGACAATGGAGGAGCAACAAAATGAGGGAACCCAACTAGGTGCTCAACACCTTAATGTCTTGCTATCTCTACCAGACTACCGTGCTACTAATATTGCTCCAAGTAATGTTCCTTAATTTTTTTAACTAAGTATGAGACTATGTTAATATCAGGAGTACCTAAGTATGTAAAATAAACTCCTCTTGGAGAACAATATCTTCTTGATCAACTCAACAATTTCATTTACAACAAACAATCTCAAAATACATTAGTTATTATTGATCCTCATTATCTCATCAATTGCATCTTCTATCAAGTGATGCTTTAGTAGATTAATGAACTCTTTGATAATCACTACCATAAGGACTTTATTGGGCCTCTCCTATAAGGTACAAGATATTTCTTTGATAAAATCTTCAATTTCCACCATTTCTACATTTGATGTCTCCTCCCTAGTGGTGAATTTCTTCTTACTTTATTTTAAATTTCACATTCTTCATTTATTTTCTTTGAGATAGTTAAAGTGCAAAAATCAGGGTCACTATCTAGAAGGATATCATTTCTATAAAAAAAATCATACTTGAGGCATTATTTATTAGTGTATGAAAATAATCCTCAAGCATGACGAGATCTTTACCAATTGTCTCTTCAAACTCTGCCATGACATTGGCTTCATCCTTGACCTTGTGGTAGCACTGAATAAATCATAAATCAACCTTCCTCTTTGGGACTCTATGGTTTCCTTCCAAGCTATAGTTACACTCACAAATCTTCCTGCATTTATTTATTTAAATCCTCTATCCAATGCTTCTAGGAGGGTTGGGGCTACTACATTTGATTCCATTGGGCATGTGAGGAATTCAATATGTGCAAATAGACTTGTAGATTTAGTGGTTGCTTTTAGCGGATGAATGTTGTCCATGGGGGATGGATTGTTAATTTGTTTATTTTTCCTTTTCATCACCATATAATTTCTATATTCCATAGAGGATTCTTCTCTAGTGGACCAATGGTTTGTGTCCATTGTATAGTTGAAGACCTTGTTCTTATTGTAGGAGGGGTCTAAAACCTTTCCATATCTTTGTAGTCCCTTGAGAATTATATATTTTTGAATTCATCTACCTATGAGAGGGTAATCCAATAGTAATCCCTTATCCTCACCTTATGGTCATTGGGGTAATCAATCAAATTATCTTCAATTTTAGGATTTTGTTTTGAAAATGAGTTAATGGGTCCAAATTAAATAGTTGGATCAAAACTACACCTAACTTCATAGGGATCCATTGTGTAAATGAACATATCTTGTTATTTAATTTTTGTATGGTACACACTAAAAAAGGAATGGGCTTTCACTTGGATGGGGAAGTGCAAACTTTCCTTATGATTTATTGCTATCATTTTTTGCACTTTCGCTAGTTGTCTATAAATTTCTAATAGATTGATATTATTGTTGGGGTAGCTTGTTATATTATAAGGTGTCTTATAAAATCTCCTATTCTAATATAGGAGAAAGTCTTGAATTGTATGAACCAACTCCCTTAGTTGGCTGATTCCTATTATGCCTCTAGGGGAAGCCTTTTGGTGTAGTCATTCTCTAATCAATTGATGATGGAGAAGATGAATGCATCATTTACCTAGTTTCAATGCATCCAATTTTATTTAAACTCTAATTATGGGTAATGATTCTATAGAAGAGTTCCACCAAGTTGCATCTTCCCTAGCTAAGCCAAACTTGGAAAGTTAGAATTGTAAGAAAGAAAGTAGACTAGGTAGGAATTCATGTAGAACTTCCTTGTTTCTTGGAAATATATTAGCTACTCATGTAGCTTATCATTAATCAAAGAGGCCTAGTCAATTTTATTTGTATCCATGATGAATAGGATAAATAAGCACATCTCCGGTTAGAAGTCCATGGCATTAGTTTTCCCAACCGCTATGCTCCAGAAGATAATGGTGGCATGAGCTCCCTACTTTAAAACACTTCTATGAAGAACCTTATCCATTTTGGAGCCAGGATTCCCCCTCTATATAAACCATTTATCATTGATGCAATTCATAGCTTATATTATCTTTGTTTCATATTAATAGAGGGACTCCTTCATGTCTATCTTTTTATATTGTGTATACATGAGAGGAAAATTCTCTATTATATTTGGGTTTATTATCCAATATTGTTTGGTGTGTTGGCCTTAACAATTTCCTTCTCTTTTGATCATACCTTTGTGCACATACCAATACTAAATTTGGAGACTAGAGAAAGGCTAGGAATATAGTTACTAGCACCAATCCACTTTGCCCCATGCATTATGCCTCAAAGGTTCTATCTCCCTCTCTATGGATCCTTCACCAAAAATCTTGAATATTCATATTCCCTAGGTCTATATCTCTTGTCTCATTTCACGAGGAGATCATATTTAAAGGGGATGACCTTTTATTCATACTTTATATCTCTATTTGGTTGTTCTCCTTGCATGAATGCCATTCAAAATATATAAAAACTTACTAGACATGTTAGAAATAATCATTACAATTCAAAATAAATCATAATATCATAGGAAAATGTTCAAATCTAAAAACCTGCCATGTCCCTTTTTCCATAAGATTCAAGGATGTTCCTTAACCTATTTTCCATTTGCAATGGACCTAGGCAAATAAATTATGAAGTAAATTTGTACAATACTTGAGTGTGTCCTATTTTATGAGTGCTTGATTATTGGGCTATTTTGTAATTAGGCTTATTTCTTTCAGTGATGTCGGTCAATAGTTTGTGAGTGAGGTCCTTTTGGAGGGAAAATGAATTTGAAATTATATTTTGGAGGAAAAGCAAGCACTGAAGAGCCTATTTAAGCTCATTAAAAGATTAATGATGATATGATTGTTTTATGAATTCATTTCATCACATTAATTAAAAAATATTTTTCATTTATCACTAGATATTGGAGGATAAAAACCCAAATTTCTACAATTGGTTAGTGGAAAAAAACCCTTATCCAAAATTGTGCAATTCCACACATGGGTTATGTTTGATATTCAACAACCTACTATTTGGGTGGCGTTTACAACACTTGTTAGATTGAGTGATATGCAACTTCCTTAGCACCTAGGGTTTGTAAATTTATGATGGCTCCTTTAGCACCCAATACTATTAATCTATTCATTTATTCGATAATAATAACTACTATGGTTGGTACAAATGATTTGGTAAATCTTGAATTGATTGTAATTTGAATTTACATTGAATTAATAAGGAGTAATTTACCTACTTTTACCACATAATATTTTCTTAGTTTGGGTAACACGTAGATGGAAAAGACCATAAAAGTATGAGAAGAGAGAGTTTGTGTCTTATGCATAATCAAGATAGTAAAAATATAAAAATATTTTATTTTGGATGTAAAACTAAGGACTAGTTTGCACTAGTTTAGGTGTGAAAGCAGAATGTGGACGATACCTAAAGAAGAGTGAACAAATAAAATATTTTATTGAGTAGTTTGGAGTTGGTGGAGACAAAATGACACTACATCATGAAGTGTCCAACTTACATGGATATTTGAGCCAATTATATTGAGATTTTAAACGTGCACTTCTTGAATACCTATTTGAAGAAGAAAGGATAACAAAAAATGTAGATTATTTGATCAAAATCCACAACAGAAGATTCAAGATCTAAAGCAACAAAAAATCAAGATCTAAAAGAAAAAGGGAAATCAAATAGATGTTTTATGAATGATCTACTTGTTTGAACTTTTGTGCTTACCCCATGTCCCCATGCAATTGCTTAAGTGCATTTTTAGCTTAAATTTAAGCAGTTGGAGTGTTATAATACAAGTTTTTAAATAATGAAAAAAAGATAATTCAGAACTTTCTCTATTTTAGTGGAGCGACTAGTGCTTAGGATTTGAAATAAGCTTTGAAAAAAAGGAGGGGTTGAAAATAAGCAACAACTTAAAAATGACAGTTGGGTCCACAAAATTCTTTCCCTCCTTTTTAAATATTTGCTTCCGAATATTTTTTTCCAAATTTTTTTTTTTGATGGAGGTTTCAGACCTGCGAGGCAGCCCAGTGGAGGCATGAAGCCTGCAAGCTGCCAACCAGCGAAGGCCACCACATAAATGATTTAGGAACCCGATACGGGCCCACACATGCACCTCTTCAGCCTAGAGCCAAGGACTGAAGGGCATCCATGCCACCAAATTCGCCCAAGGCACGATCCTGGCCTCATCCCTTATGATGTCGGAGCATTGCACTCAGCAAGACTTGATCTCTGGTGGGCTTGTTCCGAACCTTTCAACTTCACCAATAGACCAAAAGCCCTTGACATCAAACTTATTTGAAAACCTTCCTTCATTCATTATATGATTTAACCTATTACTAGAGGGAATCTTTTGTTTTTGGCTCTAATGAATCTCACGGAAGCAACAAAATTGCGCATATATACACAAATGTTTGCGAACCTTGTGTATAGCCACATGTCCGACCGAGTGTACGTTAAAATCCGGTCCTGAAATTACCGAGCGTTGAACGACTGTAAGTGTCGACAATGGCGACCTTGACAACAGCCAAAGTTTCTTTTCAGTCCAATGGGAGGGCGCCTTCGATTTCTTCAGCTCTAAATTCATTTTCTCATGGTGTCAATAACGTAGGGATATTTTCAGGTATAGAATCATCTTTATGTGACCGGGTACTAAGAATTGAAAATGCCAAAGTTAACAGAGGAGTTAAGGTCTCTAGCAGAAAGAGGAGGGGAACTCGATGTTCCGCTGTTGTTTCAATGGCGACGGTAAATATTTTTTTTCAAATTTAAATAGCTTGTGCAGTGTTCATTCCAAGATTCACACATTTGTGCGTTTTTGTGTGGGGATTTGTATTAAGAAAGTCCTCATGATTCATTTTTAAAATAAAGTACTCGCGGTTATTTGGTTTTTAAAATCCTGTTTAAAAACTGCTTGATGATGTTTTAACAGGGGAAATCTGAGGCACCGAAGATCATGATATCCGGGGCACCTGCCTCTGGTAAAGGGACGCAATGTGAGCTAATTGTGAAGAAGGTTAGTATTCATTTCTCTCATTTGCTTCAATTTGGATGCATTTTTCTTCCTTCTTTGGTAAATCAACACAATAGGAAGCTTTTTCGGTCATAAGGTAGTCACGTGCTTAAAGATTACTCCTAAGGCCTTCGAAATTTCTTTCCGCTGTCGATTAAGCCTTTGATTTGGAGGGCGTAAATCCTTTTTTTGCTTTCAAACTAAACCTGCACTCAGATTTTTCCAAATTCAGTCCCTTGAGTGTTCTAGTAGGACGTAGAGTGGGGAGGTCAGGAGGCTCACTTTTAAACTCAATCTCAGTGGGGAGCTCTAAATATGGTAAAATCAGGCACTAGAAAATAACTCACAATTCATTTTGCTAGTGCACAATTAGTTAAGAACACTTTCTTATTGAATAATAAAGAGAGTTCATTCATCTACTTTTCCACTCCGAGACTATAGATTCAGAACTAACTGAAGAAACTGAATGGGACCAAGACAAACTGTGAAAAGCAATGCAAGGCAATCTGTACTGGACCAAATTCACACATCTTATTCAGAAACAGCGTTTTATTTCATTTTTTTAGTTGTGGGCCTAAATAGAATTTGTAATAGCTGAAGCACTCTATCAATGTATTCATTACTCATTAACAGATGTACATATTTATAGATACAATGAACTCAACAACTTTCCTATAATTGTGCTAACAGATATGACAGCCAACTGGAGCTGCTCAACAGCAAACCAAAGATTGATTGACAATGAAAAAAGACTTAACAACAAGTCTTCAGTTCTTTATTGACACCTATTCCATACTCACTAACAGTTCACTAATACATTTGTTTATGTTGAAGTGTATATTCCAACATCCCCTCTTAATGCTACAACACTAAACTAACAAACAACATAAAACAAAACAATAAAAACAAAACACTATGCAAAAGCTGTTCTTTGAAAGCAGTCCTTGGATCAGAAGACTCCTTCAAGCTCCTCCCAAATATAGTTGTCTAGTTGTAATCCAAGTTCCCAGCATCATTGACACCATTTGCACATGAAGTGTCTCGTCACCCTCGTAAATGTATGATGTTGAACTTCCAGATTTTGGATCTCCCCCGAACTATTGACATCGATCCTCATATGTATGTCTCATAACCCCAATGAGCTATAGTTTCTCTGATCCACAAGCACCTCAGACTATTGAGCATCTATCTATCCTCTACTGCATCCATCGCTCTCTTCAAAGTGTTGGCCTCTTCAAAATAGGACAAGTGCCTCATCTTCAATGAAGTCATCATCACTATCAATATCTGGTGGTTCTTCAACAGTGGCTGACATTCTTTTTTACAGATTTCTTCACAGCTGTAGCAGGCTTCACAGCAGTAGATTTGTACACAACAAGTGTAGGCTTCTTTGAAGTTGTAACCTTTTTAGGCTAAGTGTCTGATTTCTTCCAATCAAACACAATCAATGTTTGGCTCCTATCTCCAATTGCAGCTTCTTCAAACAGAAGCAATGCCACTTTTACTTAGTTCTACAATGCCTTTTTCTATTGCTTAAAGCGGCAAACAAAACAAACTGCAGACTTTTGTTTGATATGGTAGCTCTTGACTAAGCTTTTTCAACACTTACGGCTGCTGAAAAAACTCTCAAATGGACCAGCAACACCACCAAATTTCATCGCAGCAGCAATGGCACATAAACAGTACTCAAATGATTTTTGATTCACTCATTTGCTTTCCTCTGATCTCCTTCACATATTCTAGAATGAGTAGCTCCGCAATAGATTCCTCTCAGGCCATAGCAACCACCGCAACGTCCTCAACATCAGGCTTATGACATTCTAAAATTCATATGCAGCAGCTACGTTGGAGTATGACTGCAGCAGCTCTAGCAGATCGAGCTGCACCGATATCAAGATAGAATTTGTAATAGCTGAAGCACTCTTTCAATACATTATTCATTAACAAATGTACATATTTATATATACAATGAACTCACCAACTTTCCTATAATTATGCTACAGATATGACAACTAACTGGAGCTGTTCAACAGCAAACTAGAGATTGATTGACAATAAACAGACTTAGCAATAAGTCTAAACTTAAAGTTCTTTATTGACACCTATTCTACACACACTAACAGTTCACTAATACATTTGTTTATGCTGGAGTGTATATTCCAACAGGCCTCCCGATCACTTTGTTGGTCAGGATTTAAATTTACGAGTATCCACAATTTCAAAGGACCTCCCATGTTGTCTACATGAGAGACGCAAAATTGGATCTCACCCATACAAGCGTGCCCGCAAACCAATTGCTCTCCAAAAATGGGCACAGACCAAAATTTTACATTTGATATGCTCTTTTCTTAATGAAAATGAATTGTTCTACCTAACCACATGACACCATACCAGGCATTTTTATACAAAGGTTTTAAATGCTTTACAAGGTTATTTTGATATTAATATATCTGTTTTTAACTTTTTTTTGCTATTTGTGGAAGATACCTTTTCTTAAGTTACTTTTCTTCTGTCATAAGAAAATATATTTAAAAAGTTAGAACCAGTTTTATTATTATCTTAAAAAAGACATTTTTATTATTTTATAAGAAAAGATTAAATATCTATCTTTGGATGCTCTTGCATCATATATCTTGGTTGAGGGTCCCTCTGTGGTGATGTAGGATAATCTTGCACCACATTCTTAAGATTTAAACCTGGGTCATGCTAGAACTATGGGCCACAGCACCAAATTTCCATTTATCTCATGCTCTTTACACCAGAATCTCCCTAGATTTTCTTTACACGAAACCCTTGCCACATGTTCACTGCAGTTATAGGCTGCTTTGATGCAGTGAAGGGGACTTGAACTTGGATAACTGGTCATGTGAACATTGATGAATTACTTATTGATGGGGAACATCGATGAATTACTTATTGATGGGTTTAAGAATTAAAATATGTTTTCTTATATTGAGATAAAAGCTAAAAAAATATCAAGATGTGCCTAAACTGTGGGAAAACACTGTTCAGCGAAGCATCTGGTACACCAGATCAGCAACTAATAATCCCAAAACTCTAACACTAGCAAACTATTTACACCAAAATACTCAAGTCTACAAACAGGTTTGAAAACACTATATTTTAAAACCAACATTAAAGTCCAATTGATCTTTCATCCTTGAGGCATCTAGAGGGACCAAAGATACTGAGGAATGGGTACTTGGGAAAGGGATGGCCAAAATTCCAACATTGAAAGGAACTTAAGGCAAATGGTCTAAAGTCAGGAGGAAAGCATATTGGGTACCCAAGTAAGGGTGAGCTTGAAAGTTTGGAAGTCCGACAAACTATCCCAAACTTAGAAATGACCCAAAACATCCCACACTTAGGATTTTCTTGGATTTTTACAACTTTTAAGCTCTAACACATGAGAGGCAAATGGGGGATGACAAATGGCAACACTTAGGCAAAATTGACAACTAAAGACCTAGCAAAGATTTCTCAGATTGGTTATTTGCTATGGGAATAATAAGGCCTAGTGAAAAAAATGAGACTCAAGCAAAATTTGACAGTGCTAAATTAAGTCCCAACAAGGTTAATAGAGAGATTTGACAAGAAGGATCCAAAAGTTCATTTTAGAGACCTAGCATAATTGAAGCATGATGATATGGTGGCAAATTATGTGGCCAAATTTAAAAGATTATCTGTGATTGTATCAAATGTTACAAAAAGGAGACTTATTGTGTTATTTATAGAAGGACTAATTGAACCTCTCAAGGGTTTGGTTAAGGCTTATAATCTAGTATTCTTGTAAGAAGACATCAAAAGAGAGTGAACTTGGAGACTTCGGTTGCTAAGAACAAATTTCTGTATAAGAAATCACCTCTAGCACCATAGAAGAAAGCATTTATGAAGGAAGTTCTTCATGCAAAATACATGCCAAAGAGTATCAACAAAGAAGAAGACACCAAAAATAAGCTTAGGAGGGAGAAGTGTTTTTCTTGCAAAGATCCATGGGGACTGGGTCATCAATGCCTTGGCTGTGGATAGGTACATTACATAGAGGTACACCCAAATGAAGAGTTAGAAAAAAAGGATCGAAAACTAGAGGTTGACGAGAAAGACCAAGAGGAAGAGACTCAAGAGGGTACGCTTGCTTCACTTTCAGGTGCTCCTAAGTATCATCCATTTAGAGTTAGTGGGGTTTTGCCTGGACAAAAGATCACAGTGTTGCTTGGTAGTGGAGCCACCCATAATTTCATAGACGAGGACTTGGCATCTAGGAGAGGATTAGGTATAGAAGACTTTGAAGGATTCAATGTCATAGTTGCAGATGGCTTCACCATTCCTTGTGCTAGAAAGATATGACAGCTTGACATCACCTTGGGAAGATATATGATGTGAGATTATTTCTATTTTGTTGGATTAGGAGAGGCCAACGTGGTTTTGGGTGTGCAGTGGCTATATTCCCTTGGGTAATTCACCTTAAACTGCTAGACTATGGAGCTGATATTCAAATCTGAGGGGAAAGAGGTAGTATGTCAAGGCATAGAAGATGGAGCTCCAAGAGTCATTATAGTGAAAATGATGGAACATCAATTGGTGACAACCATGACTTCATCCATAGTGAGATACTTTCCTATGGTGATATTTGGTCTATTCTGGACCAGCGTGGTGTGGTGTTTGCTATCATACCTCTAGGATGGGCAAACCCAGCTGTACAAAACCCAGGAAATAACAATTGCCAAATTCGAACCCAAACTAGCAACACAGATATTTTCCATAGTTTCTCTTAGTTTCACAATGGCCACCTCTCAGATTTTGATGCTAATCATTGGATTGAGGTTGCCTTGATTTATGACACAAGAGTATTAAGTATAAGCATTTTGTTTTTCACGAATCCATCGAGTCTACTGTTCTTGTGCTAGTCTTGAAGCCCTGATTTAAGAACACTTCAAAATGGTAAATGCTTCTAAGAATTTTTTTATATGATTAGTAGATGAGTGATATGGCATATGTAGCTGCTTTGCTTACATAATCTGCTCAGAGTAATGAGTTGTCAAGAGTTAAATCTAAATGTTGCTACTGTTTAGTTGGCATTTTTTGGCATCTGTTTATAATATACTAATAAATGAATTGCAAGTGGTTTTTCACTCAGGTTTTACAGATTTTATACTGTCAGCTAGCTTACAAAACATGGTTCTAGTGTTCGGAAAATCATAACCAATTTTAAATAGTTGAAATCTCTAGCAGGAATAGATCCTTGTTAGTCTATCTGCTGTCAAGAGTGACTTGAGCTCTAATTGTGCATATGAGGATTAAAACATCGAAGAGCAGGATATGTGAATTTTATCTTGATTTGGTGGGGTTGATAATCTATGATTTTTCCATCTTAGTATCACCTTGATATCACTTAATTATTATTTGTTAATCTTTGTCAAGTAATAATGTTTTTCTATATTTTTTGTAGTATGGATTAGTACATATTTCTGCTGGAGACTTGCTCAGAGCAGAAGTTGCAGCGGGGACAGAGAATGGTAAAAGAGCCAAGGAGTACATGGAAAAAGGGTCTTTGGTTCCTGATGAAATTGTTTGCACGGTAGATCTACTTCAATCTTTTATGCATTATTTTCCATTCTTTTAATTTGTTATTAATTTTCTCTCCTTGATTGTATGGGGATACAGATGGTGAAGGAGCGATTGGCACAGAAAGATGCAGAAGAAAAGGGGTGGCTGTTAGATGGATACCCCCGAAGCTTGTCACAAGCAGCAGCCCTTGAGAATTTTGGGATCAAGCCAGATCTCTTTGTTCTCTTAGATGTAATGATTTTCTATTGACACTCAGAATCTCCCCATGCATTCAGCATGAATTTAGTATGCTATAGATGAATTGCATTTTAACAACACTAATTCTTTTGGAATGAGATTTTGATCTCCTTTGTGCAAATTTATAGAATGAAGAAATGAAAGACAGCTTTTTGAAACTTTGAGGTAATTCCATGATATTATGGCATCTAAATATTATATTGTTCTGAATCTTTGATTCAATACCCCTACTAACTCTATTCAGTCACTGGTAATTTGAACTGCTGGGCCCAGATAAAACTGCTAAACATATTCCCTTTCTGATTTCAGTGAGTCCATCAGATTAAACCTGGGACTGGTGTAGGGCCTGGGATTGTGTTTGTGTTAATACTAAAATCCAGCTGGAGCTCTGCAAATAGAGGGATTGACTGAACTACGATAGTTTGTAGATAAAGCTTAATGTTCCAACCAAAAATATAGCCATCGAAGAATTTAGGTGGGACAGTCTTAATGGTAGTTGTTTGACAATCCAAATAGAAGTTGTTCATGGTCCTGTCAAATTGTCTGCAAACAAGGTACACAAGCGTAAAGTAGGTTTATGGAGATACAGAGTCCGAAGAATTTACTAAAACTGGTAAATCCACCTCAAAACATGACTAAAACTGCGAGCACCCAAGTAAGGGTGTACTACTGTATGTAAATGTAAACACTGTTATGAGACCAACTGTTAGAGTAATAATTTTATTACGCTTAATTAATTACATCATACTGGTTAATTAATTAAGCCACTTATTCCTCTAGTTGCTTAAGCTAAACTTAGGCGCATTAATAATTATTTATTAATTATTAAGTGTGCACACTAGGGTTTCATTTAGGGTTTCCCTTTTAGGGTTTCTTGATCTCCTTCATAAGGATTGATCTCTTTGTAATAACTGAGATTCTAATAATGCATTTTACACTTTGAGGTTTGCAGAACATCTTCTTGGTTTTGCATGTCTTTTGCATGTGACAGGTATCCATTTGCATGCAGGTGATCTTGGATTCTAACATGGTATCAGAGCTCCAGACCTGCCGCTGCCTGTTTGTGATCTGAAGATATGGCTTCTCAGTGAGTTTCAAGTGCAAGGGTTTCCACAGGCATCGTTTTTTGCAAGATCTGGGGGTAGCCAAATTTTCGGGACACTATGGGCTCAAACGGACGTCGCCATCGCGTTCGCAGCGCCCCAAAACCCTAGAAATGCCTGTCAAATCATCCATTTTCGAGCAGTTGGTTTCTGAGGCAAAATTTTTTTGCTAGGGAAGCCGTACGGCCTCCCCAGCACGCTTCACGAGGCACGAAAATCGAAAAAAAAATTAAAAAAAGGCCGATCTC